>APFE031223832.1:620468-683479 GCA_000404065.3 Pinus taeda
GAATAAAGATATTATAAATAATAATAATTTATTTATTGACGATAATGAGATGTGTAATATTAGTGGTATTAACAACAATAATGATAAGGTTAGGGTTATTAAAAATAATCTACGTAATTCATTTTTCAACGGTTTTGAGAGTCATAAGGGCTTTGAGATAATAATTCTAACAAGGATAAGAATAAAGATATTATAAATAATAATAATTTATTTATTAACGATAATGAGATGTGTAATATTAGTGGTATTAACAACAATAATAATAAGGTTAGGGTTATTAAAAATAATCTACGTAATTCATTTTTCAACGGTTTTGAGAGTAATAAGGGCTTTGAGAGTAATAAGGGCTTTGACAATAATACTAATGTAGATTATAATATTTATAATGAGAATATTTATAATAATAGGGACACTAATAATAGTAATAGCAATAATGATGAGTTATATAGTAACATTAATAATATCAATAAAGGGATGAATAATATGAATAATAATGAGAGAATGATTACTAATAATATCAATAAGAAAGGCATTAATATTAATAGTAAGCTATATAATAACAATAGCACTATTAGGGAGAACATTTATTGGAATAAGGATAATATCTTAGGAGGTTCTAATAAGATTATTTTAGGTCATGATGGCAATGTTGGTCCTATCATTAGTAAGGATTGCAAGAGCCTTAGTGAAGATGTCTCTCTTCCCCCTTCTTCCCATAATAATAAAGTTGTTAACCTGTCGAGCTTTTCCTTCTCCTCGTCTGTCTTTAGTCTTTTAAGCAAGGGCTTAAACTTTGCCCTTGCCCCGAAGAAAATCCCGGTAGATGACATTATTTGTGGCATAGAGCATGGAATTAGGGATCTGTCGGATAATATTAAGGACACTATTAGGCAGGACTGTGTTGTCATCCTTAGGAAGGCTAAACCCCCTCGGAGGAACCTCAGCAAGGAGGAGTTCTGTGCCCTAAAGTCCCTTAATCAGAATGAAGATATTGTTGTTCTTAAAGCGGACAAAGGAGGGGCTACGGTCATCCTCAACAAAGAGGATTACCGTAAGAAGATGTTAGATCATCTTCATAATAGTGGCAGTTATAAAAAACTGGCCAAGAATCCTCTGAAGAAAATCTCTAGGACAGTGGCTCTCGCCATCAAAGCTAGTAACTCAGTGGGTTCCCTGTCCCGCAAGCTCATAGAGAGCAATCCCATCCCTCCTAGAATCTATGGGGTGCCTAAGATTCACAAGGAAGGGGTGCCTCTAAGGCCTATCGTCAACACCATTGGTGGTCCGACCTACCTTCTAGCCAAGTTTCTGGCTCTTAAGCTTAAGCCCCTGGTTGGCCGCACTGAGTCCTTCGTGAAGGACTCTGCATCCTTCATCAGGGAGCTTAAGGATATTAAGCTTAACCCTGAGGACATCCTAGTCAGCTTTGATGTGGTCTCCTTGTACACTTGCATCCCTATTAAGGAGGCCATGGAAGTGATCTATTGCCTAACAGATCCAGATACCTCGCATCTGATTGAGGTATGTCTCACTTCCACGTTCTTCTGCTTCGAGGGTGAGTTCTTTGAGTAGACATGTGGTGTTGCCATGGGTTCCCCCCTCTCCCCGATTGTAGCGAATCTTTTTATGGAAAATTTCGAAGCCAAGGCTCTGGCCTCAGCTCATCTCTGTCATAAGCTTTGGAAAAGATATGTAGATGACACCAATGTCATCTGGCCCCATGGCCATGAGGAGCTGGATCATTTCTTCAATCACCTCAACAGTCAATCCTCTGCTATCAAGTTCACCATGGAAAAAGAGGTCAATGGTAGCCTCCCTTTCCTGGATATTCTTATTACCAGGAAGAAGGACAGCTCTCTCTCCCACTCGGTGTTCCGTAAGAAGACGCACACTGAGCAGTATCTTCATGCCTATTCCCATCATTTCCCGGCTCAGAAGATGGGTGTTATTAATACCCTGGCCACTCGTGCCCTTAGGATCTCGGATAATGAGAGCTTGGATAAAGAGAGATCCCATCTCCTTGATGTCTTTGTGGAGAATGGTTATAGTAGGAGCCTAGGTCGGAAGGCTTTCCTTAAAGCCTCTAGAAATGCGTTAATTAAGAAAGAACCTAGGGAGCGTCGTCTAGGTGTCCATCTTCCCTACGTCCAAGGGACCACGGACAAGATTGTGCGGATCCTTAGGAGGTTTCATATTCCCTCAACCTTTAGGCCCCTCAGAACCATTCGTAATTCCCTTCGGTCGGTGAAGGACCCTATTAACCCTAAAGACATGAAAGGTGTTTATCTGATCCCTTGTTCATGTGGGACTCCCTATATCGGGGAAACAGGGCGCTCCATCCAGCAGAGAATTTGCGAACATGCAGCTAACCTGAGGCATGGGAGAACAAAGTCTTCAGCCTTAGCAGAGCATGTGGACAAGACCAAGCACCATGTCTGTATAGAGGAGGCCAAAGTTATTGCCAAAGTTGCTCAGTTCCATCATCGTAAATTGAGGGAAGCTATTGAAATTAAGCGTAGGCCTAACAATCTCAACAGAGATGATGGCTGGAAGGTGAGTAGATGTTGGATCCCTGCCCTTTCTTCTTAGTGCTTCTTTCCCGTTCTCCCCCCCCCCCCCCCCTTGTTTGTCTGGGGTGCTTTCATCGTTCCCCCTGGTGCCTTCCGTTCCTCCTTGATCTTGTGCTTTTCTTTTGGTTTTTCTGCCGTCCAACGCCTCCTGTGTCTCTTTGTCGCTTTTCCCGGTTGAGGAATTTTTTTCCTTAGTGATCTTAGTAGTATAATCTTATCTAATATATACATTGTATAGATATATATCGTTAGCTATTTTATATTATTATCTATGTCCTCTTTTTATTGTTTTATGATTACTATTACTTATATTATTATTCATCTTTAGTTTTGGATTTTTGGATTCTTGAGTTCTAATTTAATTTGATTGTAAATTATATGTAAGGTTAGTTGGTATTGAATTATTTAATGTATTTATAATATTAACTTTATTGGCTGGTGTATTAATATTTATTATTTATTCTTGAGTTTATTTTTTATTTATCTTATGGATTTTTAGCATTATTCTAATTTAATTTTCTATTTATTGTTTATTAATATGATTAATAATTAACAGATTAAATAATTTTATAAACAAATAACTTAAGAATATTAATTAATTAAATGACAAAATTCTACTTTTTAAAACTAACCATTAAATTATTAATCTTAATTTTTACCTTAACAACCTAATATATATATTTAGATATACTTAGTAAATAATTTGAATATATTACCGATTTTAGCTCACCATGAAATTTATGCATTTATTCTTATACTAACAACCTATCATTATTATTGTATTAAATTATACACATGTATACAAAAATTTAGTAATATTGTATCTAATAAAATTAATAATTTAAAACTTACCATTAGTTTAGTTTATTTATTTACCCAATTTAAATTATTTCCATACAAGAAAATAGGAAATAATAACAATAACTTTAACAACCATTAAAAATTTTCTAATTTTAGCAACCTAATGTTAGTAGATTAAGTAGAATAAATAAATAATTTGCCTCTTCTATTTATTTGTACCTAATGTAAGTATATTAATTTGAATAAATAAATAATTTGCCGTCGGCTACAATTCCCTTATTTATTTATTTTTACCTATTTTTACTTACTCCCATATATAGAATAATATATTAATAATATTAATATTAAAATAGCAATAACAATAATATTAAATTAACAAATATAGATTTGACCTAGGTCCTATAGTCAAAATTAGCCGTTATTCAGAATTAGTCGTTGGAGTCTCTGCTCAAACTATTTAACATGCTCAGCTGGATCTATGTCTTCAACTTGTCCTGACGATGAACCACACTGGTTGGTTCGAAACGCGTCGACAAAGGTCTTTCTATATGTGATTTTCGCCGAAGCTCTTCTTATGACAATCAAAGTTTGTCAAAGTCATGCAACTCAAATCAACCAAAGAGATATGGGAAAAAATCATTCAGAGCTATGAATGAGACTCTCAGGTAAAACATGTTAAGCTTCAAACTCTCATAATTCAGTATGAAACTCTTAAGATGCATAGTAATGAGAGTATATCTAGTTACTTCTTACATATAGATGAGGTTGTTAATTGTATGAAGAATCTGGGTGAAGAAATAAAGGAAGTTACCTTAGTTGAGAAAAGTTTGAGATCCTTGTATGCTAAATTTGAATCAAAAGTGGCTGCCATAGAAGAAAAACAGGATCTACAAAATATCACTATGACACATCTTCACGAAATTCTAACTGCGTTTGAGATGAGAAAAGGACGTCCATTAGATATGAGAGAAGACGCATTTAAAGCTTTAGCAATAGGAAAAGAAAGGAAGAACACAATGAATCAGGACACATTTCACAAGAAGAAGATGAGGTAAATTTTGCCAAGAAGCTTCAACGAGGTTTTGGAAGGTTTAGAGGTAAGCTCCATTTCAAATGCTTTGCTTGTGGCAAAGTCTATCATTATGCTGCTAGATGTCCCCATCAAGATAAATATGAAAAAGGAAAGCAATATGCAAAAGGGAATAGGAAACAAGTTGTGAATAAAAGGAGTTACTATACTCATCAAAGATAGCGATGATTTATCTAATAGTGATGAATATGAAACTGGACAAGATTACAGACTTCTCATGGTTTATGATAGCAATGATTTTTGGGATAGTTTAGAAGAGGATAGTGATGGTTTATTTAATAGTGATTATTATAGACTTCTCATGGCTTATGACGATGATAATTTTTAGGATGCCTTAAAAGAGGAAAAATTTCATGAAGAAATATCTAAAGTCAAAATATATATAGAAGAAAAGAATATGATCATAGATACCTTCACATACCAACTTGTTGAAAAAGAAAAACACAATGAAAAACTAGAATGTGAAATTGTGGGTCTAAGAAAAAAATCTTAAGAAAACAAAATCTCTCAATCTTAGATTTACTAAAGGATCAGAAACTTTAAAAGAAATTATCAGAGTTCGGCGTTCTCCTTTGATAAAGACAGGTCTTGGATATACTAAAGAAGCATCTCAATCACAGAAGCCGTCAACCTCCACCAAAAGTTATCTTGATGCAACAAAGACCAGTGAACAGTATGACAATCGTTAGCAAAGGCATAAAGTTGATCACTAGGTAAATCATACTCAATTTGCTCCAAGGATGAATATCAATAGAAGCCACAACCAACCTCAGGCAAATCATACTCAATTTGCTCCAAAGGTGAATATCAATAGAAACTACAATCAACAAGTAAATAGATTCGATAGTCGCGGAAACTTCTTTAATGGGCAATGTTTTTCATGTCATAATTTTGGGCATAAAGCTGCTCAATGCATTGCTTACAAAACCATCATGATTAGAGAAGCACGAAATCAAAGGAATGTAATAGAGATCAAGAGAATTTCCTATAATAACTTTTCTCCTCTTGAAAATGAAATAGAATGCTCAATCTGTAACAACTTTGGTCATGAAGAATATGAATGTAGAGGAAAATTTTGGCAAACACCTCAAAATGAGCAAACGCCATTAAATCCCAAGATATGGAGAAGGAAATAATCTCAAACAAAAAGATGTGGTATAGCCTTGTATGTAGAAGGACAAGAAAATCAGTGGTACATCGACAGTGGATGCTCCAAACACATGACAGGTGACAAAGAGAAACTTCACTCATATAATTCCTTAGAAAAGGAAAAGAATGTCTCATTTGGAAATGATACTCTAGCTGTCATAAATGGTGAAGGTTCTATTTTCTTGAAAGAAAAGGTTAAAGCTGGAAATGTTATGTATGTAGATGGTTTAAAGCATAACCTGTTGAGTGGCAGTCAAATGTGTGATCAAGGAAATGAAGTGGTGTTTCAATTAAATGGATGTGTTGTTCGTGAGCTTGATATAGGAGAGACCATGATCAAAGGTACAAGAACTCTAAACAACTTATACATAATCAAAGGAGGACAACAACAGTGATATCTAAGTAAAAATGATGAAAACTGGTTGTGGTATATAAGATTGGGACATCTAAGCTTTTCTTAAATAAGAAAAGCATGCAGACTCAAGGTTGTTCGTGATCTTCCAGATATCAGCATCCCAAAAAATGCAATATGTAAACCATGTCAAATCAGTAAGCAAACCAGAGTTCACTTCATGGAAAAAGAACAGTCATCTAGTAAGCCTCTTGAACTTGTCCATACTGATCTATGTGGACGAACAAGGAAAAATCCACCTCGTGGAGAAGAATACTTTATTTTTTTCATTGATGAATTTTCCAGAATGTGTTGGATAGGTCTTCTAAATCATAAAGATGAAGCATTTGAAAAGTTCCAATCCTTCAAAGCTTTGGTTGAAAATGAATCAGATCGAAAAATCAAATGCCTCAGATCTGATTGAGGAGAATTTATATCGGATGAATTCTTTGACTTTTTTGAACAACGTGGAATAAAAAGGAAATTCTCCACCACAAGAACTCCTCATCAAAATGGTGTGGTAGAAAGAATGAACAGAACAGTTCAACAAATGGCTCGAGCTATGCTAGATGAATCTAGAACTCCTGCAACCTTCTGGGGTGAAGTTGCATTCATTGCCATGACTATTCTCAACAAAGCAAATGTTCGAGTAAATAGCACTCAAACTCCACATGAACTTTGGTATGGTAAGACTCCTACTGTAAAATAATTTAAAGTTTTTGGAAGCAAATTTTTTATCAAAAGGACTGATGAAAAACTTGGTAAGTTTGAACATAAAGTAGATGAAGGTATTCTTCTTGGTTATTCTTCCATAAGTAAAAGATATAAATCTTATAATAAAAGACTTGGAAAAATTGTTGAAAGCATCGATGTTGTAGTTGATGAAGCATGCAGAAATCCAAAGCAGATAAAATCAACAAAAGACTATGACAATGAGGAAGATGGGGATTACTTTCCCACATCAAATCAAAATTATATTGAAGAAGAAAGCAATGAAGCACCAGAAGAATATATAATGGTAGAAGAAAATACTCAATCCATGTATGTTCAAAAAAATCATCTAGAAACTCAAATTTAGGGGAAAAGGAGGCAGGTGTACAGACAAGAAGAACTATTACAAGGACCTCAAGCTATCTAGCATTACTATCCTCCACCGAACCTCAAAATGTAAATTAAGCATGCAAAGATGAATGTTGGGTCAAGGTCATGGATGAAGAACTTGAGCAAATTGAAAAGAATGATACTTAGGAACTAGTTCCTAGACCTCATGATAAAAATATTATAGGAACTAAATGGATATTCAAGAACAAGTTGGATGAAAATGAAGAAGTCATTAGAAACAATGCCAGAATTCTTTGTAAAGGGTATGCTCAACAAGAAGGTATAGATTTTGAAGAAAATTTTGCACCTGTTGCTAGACTTGAAGCCATAAGGATGTTTCTTGCTCTTTCCAACTTTCAGAAATTCCAAGTATACCAAATGGATGTAAAATCAGCCTTCCTTAATGGAGATTTAGAAGATGAAGTTTATATTGAACAGCCAAAAGGATTCATTCTTAGAAATGATGCAAAACTTGTATGCAGGCTCAAAAAGGCTCTCTATGGTCTGAAATAGGCTCCAAGGACCTGGTATTACCGCCTTGACAAATATCTGCACCAACAAGGTTTTACAAAAGGTTCTACAGATAGCAATTTATAACAAAGATTGAAACTAATAAATTATTAATTATTATTGTTTATCTTGATGATATCATTTTTGGTAGCAATGAAGAATCCATGAGTCGGAATTTTGCTTCAGTAATGCAGCAAGAATTTGAAATGTCCTTGCTTGGTGAACTTACCTATTTTCTTGGTCTACAAGTTCAACAAACTAAAGATGGTATTTTTCTTTCACAAACCAAATATCTCAAACAGATCTTGAAAAGGTAAGGAATGGAAGATTCTAAACCTGTATGTACCCCAATGGTAATAGGATGTAGTCTCGGGTCAAATGATGAATCAACAGCAGTACATCAACCAACTTACAGATCCATGATTGGTAGTCTACTTTATCTAACAGGTACCCGACTTGACAACATGCATGCAATAGGAATAGTTGGAAGATTCCAAGCAAATCCAAAGGAATCAAACCTTCAGGCAGTCAAAAGAATTTTCAAATGTCTTCAAGGAACTTAGGACTTTGGACTATGGTATCCTAGAGATGCATATCTTACTCTTCATGCATATACAGATGCAGATTGGGCAAAAAGTGTTGATGATAGAAAAAGCACTAGTGGTGGTGCATTCTATATGGATTCCAGGTTAGTATCTTGGTTCAGCAAGAAACAAAGTTCAATTGCTTTATCTACAGCTGAAGCAGAATATGTGGTTGTTGCTTCTTGCTGCACATAACTACTTTGGATGATGCAAAATTTGCAAGACATTCAGATCACATGTACTCCACCCATCTCCATTCTATGTGATAATACAAGTGCCATAAGTATTTCAAAGAATCCAATCATGCACTCCAAGACCAAGCACATACCCATCAAGTATTGTTTTCTATGTGAACAAAAGGTCAAATTGGAGTATGTTCCCCCCGAAGAATAGGTCGTTGATATATTCACTAAACCACTACCCAGAGAAACATTTGAATATATCAGACAAAATTTGGGAGTAGTTGCTGCATCATCCTACTATTAAATCCAGTTTTCAGAAGAAGGTTATTATATGCATGTTTCATGCAATATAGTCGCATATACACGCAAGTTTCTGTGGGTGAATAAGTGTATATGTTTTTCTGACAAGAAAACAGTAGGTCAAACTCTAATATGGGTGCTTTGTCTGATGTTGATGATTAAATTTTAACGATATGTTTTGATTCATTAATTTTTATCTGATTGGAAAAGATGCCTTGATTAATGACTTGATAACAATGCACAGTAGCACAGGTTCAGGGGGAGCATTAGCCTTCACATGCATTTTGCATTATGGTTGTTGACTCCAGCCATGGCTTCAGATGTTTATACCATTTTTTGCTTAAGTCATGTAAAAGTCTAGGGTGTGATATGACTTCTCATACACTTGAATGAGTCCTATTGGACAAATGATGTAATTTGTATCCACACTTTCCATGGATGGATGATGTAATATTTATTGTATTTTTTCATGTATAAACAATTGTTATATCCCCACTTGGTTGGGTGGATGAGTCAAATTTGGTATATCCCCACTTGATTGGGAGATTGATGTCTGTATGAGTCATTGGTGATACGAAGGTCAAACTCACATAGTTGAGTTATAGATTCATGTTATTGTTTTGGAAAATATTTTTGCAGACTCTTCATGTGCTCAGGGGGAGCATGGACAGTTAGTGCACCACAGCATGTACAATGATATCAGAACATGCACAAAGAGGGAGTTTAATCAGAGAATTCAGCATGTGCCTAGGGGGAGCATGATCAATGTTTATATTCAGCTGTTCAGATATGACATTCTTCATATCAAAGGGGGAGAATATCTTGGTCCACCCTTTGCCCTTGATGTTAAGGGGGGGAGTATTTTAGTGTTGCTTGTTATCTCTAACAGTTTCTACATTGTGCAGTGATCAACACCAACATGGTTGTCATCAAGTCTAAAGGGGGAGATTGTTGGCATTATGATACATGTGTTGTACTTGATGGAAACCCACTTATAGCATAACAACTCACTTGTATACAGTAATTAGATGAATCTATGTAACTATGAGAGATATCAGATGTGACAGAATGCATGGCAGTTCAAAGAAATCATTTCAGAAGTAATATGGAAAATTACAGTGTAACAGGTCTATTTAGAAGTAACAAGACATTGGTATAGAAGAACAGGAAGATGGAACTTAGGTCCACTGATCAGAATAAACAATGTAAAGGAAAAGGTTGATGTAAAGTAGTTTAAGAAGTATACGCAAGTCCACTTAGGCAAAACAGCGTATACACACTGGTCCACGGACAAAAAGAGCATATACATATATACGCATTTTCTCGGGAGGAAAAGCACATACATGTTGAAAAACCAAGGTTTTGGTCTGAGGTATTTGGACCAAGGTATTTGGTCCGAGGTATTGATCACCCTAAGTATTTGGTCCAAGGTATTGGTCCTAAGTGGTTTTGGTCCAAGGTATTGACAAAGGATCTAAATATATAAGGAGGAGAAGATCAAAGGGCTATGCATACAAGTAATGAATATCTTATGAAGTGTCATATCAAAATTAAATATACATGTTATGGGTTTTTGATTCTTTACTTGATCTAGACAAAATATGCACCTGAGCATTTGATGATGGATGAGATCTAATGATGGATCAAGATCATAATGACTTATTATTATTGAATGATCTGATATTGGGCTAGATCTAATTATGTACACCTGTTTTATGCTTTAAATATTGTGATATAGGTTTTTCTGAAGCATGGAGGTGCAGTGAAGTTTTGAAGTAAGTATTTGCATATTTGTACATTGGTTCGCTTTGATGAAGGTGCGTATACACGCTGTTTCGGCTCTTCCAAGTAGTGTATGCAAAAGAAAATCTTGATGTTCAAGGATGACTGATCTATCAGATCAGTACTGTTGTTTTACTACTGTCTATCAATAAAGTCTTCTTAGATCTGAATTTAAAATTGAATGCATAAGGAGGCTGGTATTTGATTGATTGATTGTATAAGTGAGAAAAAGTGATCTTTGTCGCTGCGTGTGTAAAGCTTTGTAAGTCGACAGTAGATATTTAGTATATTGTTGGTTGATATAGACTTGATTCAAAAGTTTATGTTTGAAGTAGTTTGGAAGGTATACACAAGTTTAATTAACGGAAGTAGCGTATACACGCAGTTTGGGTTTAGTCAAGTAGCGTATACTCTTTTATACATGGTTTTTGAGGTTAGAGCCGGTTATGAATGATGATGCAAGTTTTTGGGTTCAGCATAGTGTTATAGTGTTAGTGATCTAATTGTTTAGATTAACTGAATGTTGGTTGACGCAGTTTAAGTTTAAAAGTTTTTGATGGGTCCAATATGAAAATTGGATGAATCATGCCCTTCAGATTGCGGTGTTGTGATCCAAGAGTATCTAGTCTGAAAATTCATGAAACCTGGTCCCTGGAGGAAGAAAGAAGGTCGTAACTTTCTGTAGGTCGGCACCTACATACTAGTAAATGGATGGGCTAGTACAAGAGCTAGGGGGTTGTAGCTCCCTTCCAAAAGAAGTTGTAGAATGAGAGAAGGTTGCAGCCTCCTGCAGGTGGGTGCTTGTGTACTAGTATGAGTCTACACCAGTACAAGATTGTAAATATATTTTCTTATTATTAAAAGAAGACAGAGACGACAGCAGCAGGTGGTTTTCACCCACATTGGGTTTCCACATTAAGTCTTAGTGTTCATGTTTGTTTCTTATGTGTGATGCTTCATTCTTCTTTTACTGCATTGTCTAATAAGTTACTAAGGTACTGGTTTCAAATCAACACATGATAAATTGTCTAAATTGGTATTATTTCCAACACCTTTGTTTTATCCCCACCACATTTTTCTTCAAATTCATTATGAATAAATCTAACCCTTTGGATGAAATTCATAGACATCTTATACTCATTATCTATGTTACGATCCCATGCCAATAACTTTGCTTTTATATATGATAAACTAGCGTAAATGATACATTTCATTGTTTCATAATGTAGGTTATTGGGATATTCCCCCATCAATTTCCTTTGAACTTCTACATAATGTTCCTCCAAGTACATAATATTTGTATTCAAAACATTTTGACTTATCAAATGCTTCTTTGTTGGGAACTTGAATTGGATCAACAAGAAGCTCATAATAAACCACATGAGCATATGGATTGTACCTCATCAATGTCTTCAAGTTGTGAACATTCAGGTGGTGTGGATTTCTAATTTGATATTTAAATTGTCAATTACTTGGTTTATAGATTTGGTTGACATTAAGTTGAAATGTAGGACCACCCTCAATTAAGTTTTTCTTTGTCAAGTGATGTTGAATGGAATTTTTTTTTGTTTTAATAATGTCATCATTTAAATTAGCTCCATGTGTAATGATTTCCCTACTTGTGAGTTTTCACTATGATCTTCACTGTTGGCCATGAATTTTTTAGAATGATCAACCTTAATTTATTCCTCCTCTCGGCTATCAAATTTTATTCTACATAAGTAACATCCTCATCATCAACTAGAATAGAGACATCCTTGGGAATTTTTTCTTTTGGTCTTTTATGACTCTTCTCCTTTCTAACATCAGTTCTAATCTCATCCTCAGTAATGGCAACATATTCTTCAGCTTCAGCTTCAGTTTCAACTTCCTGATCTTCAAAAGTAACATGTTTAGCTTTGGTAGATTTATCCACTATAGGTGTTATTTTATGACCCCTTGGATGTAGTCTTGTAGCATCATGAAGTATTTTTTTTGCTTGGTTGCCATATCTTCTTCTGGCCCTGAGTAGAAAATGCTAAAAACATTCATAATATCTTGCTCTATAAATAAAGTCCTCCCAACATAATTGAAATATTTTCAATAAATTTTTGTCAAACAAAATATCATATGTTAATAAAAACTAAGTTATAAAATATATAATGATACAGTTAGAATAACATAAAACACAAATATAAATAACAATACTTACTATATCTTATGTAATCTTGTTTATGATTTGTTTACACATCTTTGTAGAATCATTCATCATGTCATACATTGACAATGCAAACTTATATCTAATTTTATCATGTGACTTGGGCGGTTTTGTAAGTACATAAACAACTTCAATATATGGTATCAAACACATGTCTAGTACTTTTCCCAACACCTCATAACTTTCACTATCATTAGGGATATCAACATATAGATATATCTACAGATGTTGTTCACCTTATCTATCTTTCACAAACCATACAAGTTTTGTATGCTTCACTTCTTGTGATTTCTTCCAGTAAGAAACCAACTTCCTATCCTTAGAGGCACTTGCTAGATTTGTAGCTATTAGCTCAAGTCGGGTTCATTTAGAAGTATTTTTTGAGGATCCACCTCCATTTTTAGTTTTCTTTGGTCCAAAAAGATTCAAAAAAATCTTCCTTGATGCCATTTTACAAAAAAACCAATAGCTTTAGTAAACAAACAAAATGAAACAAAATTTAAAAACGAAAAAAGACCATAAACATGCACATTGACCCCCATGAAAAGTTGGATGTTAGGTTCATATAGGGTACAAAAAAAACTCATCCCTTCAAAAATATATATATATTATTACTTTCGTCCCCGATCCCTTGGCAGGCCAGGCGTTGATTCAGAGAATCACTCCTTGCTTGTAGGGGGTCGATTCTCAAAATCGTCCCCCTCTGTTTTAGGGGGTCGTTGTGCCTTAGGCGGGTACATCTGGCTATAGGCATGCCTACCCGTTGTGTCGCGGGTAGGCAAGTCGACAGTCAGGCGCACTTGCCCATAGGCATAGGCAGTGTCTGTGCCTATGGGCGGGTGCGCCCAGCTGTGGGCATGCTTGCTTGGGAAAGACGGCCCCCTGGCCTGCCAGGGTGCCAATTCCCATAATCGGCCCCCTGGCCTGCCGAGGGCCGATTCTCGGAATCGACCCCTTGGCCTGCCTAGGGCCGATTCCTAGAATCGGTCAGGGGGGCATTTTTCCCTAGGCAGGCATGTCCATTATCAAGTGCGCCTACCCATAGGTACAACTACCTGTGTCTGTGTCTGTAGGCGTGCCCGCCCATGGAACATCGGGCATGTAGAGTGCCCACTTTGTTACGGGTGGGCATGCCCACGACCAGACGCACCTGCCTATGGGCGAAGGAAATTGTGCCTATGAGCAAGCACGACTAGTCATGGTTATGCCTGTGGGTGGGTGCTCTCAGCCATGGGCATCCCCGCCTAGGGAAAAATTTCTGATTCTTAGGGCCAATTCTGGGAATCAGCCCCTGGCCTATCGAGGGTTGATTCTAGAATTAGCACTAGTAGGCCAAGGGGCCGTTTTGCCTCGGGTAGGCATGCTCATCGACAAGTATAGCCAGTGCCTACACCTATGGGCAGGCGCACCCAACCATGGGTGTGTCCGCCCATTGTGTCGTGGGCAGGCACACCTATGGCCAGGCGACTCGTGGGCATGCCCGCCCATAGGCACAGGGCTTGTGCCTGTGGAAGGCGCGCCCTATCATGGACGTGCCTTCCCAGCGCAGAGCAACCCCCTGGCAGGCCAGGTGGCTAATTCCCAAAATTGGCACCCTGGCATGCCAGGGGACCGCTCTACTCTAGGAGAGCATGCCCATGAGCGCTCCCATCGTGCCCACCAGTGACATAGTGGCCTCCTGCCTATAAGACTCCATCCTAAGTCCTCTAACATAACTAAATTCTCTAATTTCAAATACAACAAAACGGAAATAATTCATTTCTAACTAAACTTTTAATCGATGATATTTTAACATTAAAGTTTATTTCCTACAATTAAATATTGACATTTCATTTCAATCACTTACATGAGTAATCTATAAATAGAAGAATACATGTTCCGATATCCTGGATGAGATGCCCCTGAGCTCCTGATCCTGTTGGGATGCTCCTCTTGACTACCGACTGGATTTACCTCCCAGTCAACTAGGAAGTAAGTCCTAGCCCAGGAAACCTCCACAAGTTCCCTAACCCTCTGATCCCAAGTACAACCAAATGTAGTGTGTGTCCAAGATAACAATACTCTCTTTCTCTCCCTTCTCCTTTCTTCTTCTCAAAACAAATCCTCCAAAACCACCACCAAACCAAAACCAAAAGCAAGACCAAGGATCCCCCCTCCTCTTATCCTTCCCCTTTTATGCCCCCTTCTCTTCTCCACCTCAATCACCTCTCATTAATGTCATAATTACCCCCTCATCTTTACATTTGACTTATCTTCTCCCAAGTAAATTTGAGAGGACATTTGGGGATGAGATATGAATATATAATTTGGTAATTAATTGGGAAGGACCATGTCTTCTCCCAAGGAAATTTGAGAGGAAATTTTGGAGTTGAGATATGAATATTTAAATTAGTAACTAATTGGAGAGGACCATGTCTTCTCCCAAGTAAATTTGAAAAGACATTTTGGGGATGAGATACCAATATTTAAATTGGTAATTAATTGGAGAGGACCATGTCTTCTCCCAAGTAAATTTGAGAGGACATTTTGGGGATGAGATATTAATATTTAAATTGGTAATTAACTGGGGAGGACCATCTATTCTCCCAAGTAAACTTGAGAGGACATTTTGGGGATGAGATATGAATATTTAAATTGGAATAAATGGAAGGAAACCATATCCTATAAAAATTTAAATTTGAGGAGGTAAGTTGGGAATTGAATAATAACAAAACTTATATCAGTAATAAATTTACAGTTTCACAAATGTAGGTATATACAAATATTTCTTGATAATTATAAGTCAATATTTAAGGTAATTTAAACACTTAGAATTTGCATGATAAGATTAAATAGGGCATTACATACACTCCTCCTTCAAAAAAATTCGTCCCGAAGTTAGAGTGTAAAAGATACAAGGAGTTCGAAGCAGTTTGGCAATAAGGCATAACAAAATAGAGAGAGATTTATAGTAGTAAAATTTTGATAAGTCAGACAATGACATCACGTCCCATCAAGAGTCTCCAACTAATATATATCCTCTTATCCTTTCTGACCTACTTTCGTTCCCACCCTATCCATCCTTTGCTCCTATATATGGTGGAATCGGCTATACCAATTTAACCATTGATAAAACCAATATGGGGGAAGCGTCGACTATATCGACCTAACTTCCCCAGCAGGTAACTGGCAATTGTCATCACACATCTAGGGGCGTTTCCACCACTTCCCTCCCACGATTCCAGGTTTGGAGGTTACACAGTGGGAAATACCTCCACCCCTCTTCACAACTAGGGTCAACGCCCTAATATGGACCACACTATAGCGTTGGTTTGATACTTGTCATTGAATAATCTAGTCAGGTAGTCTCGTCACCTGTCATTCATATTTTACCCATGTCATAAGAGTGCATATCCAGTAGATAAAAAATGTAATAGAACAATGTACATTATACCTTTCCTCATGAGATGTCTCGACCTTTCTCCAATGGAAGAGTAGATCTTGGCTATCATATAGTTCCTTCCAATCTGTGGGTGAGCTCTTATTCATGCATTTATATAACAATCATATATATATATATATATATATATATAATATATATATATATATATATAAGTGATCTTAAAAATCATGTTATTAAGTTTAGTACCCACGTGTTAATCTTTTAGTTCATACTAGAAATAAATCATAATTTCACTAAGTCATTCATTAAATCAAGCATATCCACTTGAGCCATACATGAAACAACAATAATTCTGATAAGTCATGCACTAGATAATTCATCACTAAGTCATACATCAAACATTTCCACCATCAATATCAAATCCATCTAATGATTCATATAAGTAGTTTCACATGTCCAACTAAATGTATCAATATTACATAACATTCATAAATAACATGGAACTATAAAATAGAACCTTAGCATAGGTAGTTGTCTAAGTCAAAAATGGAAATCACAGATGCTTAAAAAGTGAGTGGTAGTCACGACGTATAGTCTCTGCATCCTCCTAGGTAGTAGATCCTGGGCTATACTTGTCCCACTAGACCTTAACTTGGTCCACCATGCGACGTCTAAGCTGTCGAAACCTACGATCCAATATGCTTAATGGTTCGACCACTGTAGTTCCCATGTTCGAGACCTGAAATTCCCTCCAATCTAGTTTGTGCGATTCATCAGAAACATAATGTCGTAAAATATATACATGAAAAACATCATGAGTTTTATGCAAATGGGGTGGCAGTACAAGATGATAGGCAACTGATCCAATATTCTCCTTCATCCTAAAAGGTCCTACAAACCCAGGTGACAACTTCATTCCCTTCCCAAACCGGATGGTGCTTTTGTTGGGTCGGAAACGAATAAAAACTTGGTCCCCTACTTCATAATTGTGATCAATCCTATCTGAATCAGCATAACTGTTATGTCTATCTTGTGCTTCTTTTAACCTTTATCGAATCTGCTTTACCTGTTCCTCCACTTCTTGAACTAATTCTACCCCAACTATTACTCGGTCCTCCAACTTTTCCCAACTCAACAGTGTCCTACATGGCCTTCCATATAGAGCTTTATAAGGAGGCATCCCGATTGAACTATGGTAATTGTTATTATAGGAAAACTATACCAATAGTAAGTACCTTTCCCACTGAATCTGATTATCCATGACATACATCCTAATCATGCCTTCCATAACTTGATTTACTCTTTCAGTCTGCCCATCTATTTCTGGATGATATGCAGTGCTCAGGTTCAACTGAGTCCCTAGGGCTGACTGCAAACTTGTCCAAAACCTAGATGTAAATCAAGAGTCTCTATCAGAAATTATCTTTGTGGGTAACTCGTGTAGTCGAATAACTTCGCTTATAAACACTCGTGCCACATTAGTAACATCGTAAGTGTCTCTTACTGGAATGAAATGGGCACTTTTGGTCAATTTATCAACTATATCCAATATAGCATTGTGCCTTTGTGAAGTGAGTGGAAAACCCACAACAAAATCCATGTAAATTACCTCCCATTTAGACATGGGATGTCATGTCGTTGTAGGAGTCCTGCTAGATGGCAATGATTAGCCTTCACTCGTTGACATTCAAGACATTTGGCGAAAAACTGAACTATGTTGTGCTTCATGCCTGCCCAGAAGAAGAGTTTCTTCGTGTCCGCGTACATCTTCTTTACTCCAGGATGTGCACAATAGAGTGCTCTATGTGACTCTTCAAGGATGGTCCTTCTTATACCCCCTTCCTTAGGTATGTACATTCTCTCTTGAAATCTCAATAGTCCATCTAGATCAAGGACATATCCCTCAAACTTTGGTTCTATCTGCTTCCCACTCTGGAGTGCTGAGATAACCTTTAGATACCAACTATATTCGAATAGTTTCTCTAACACACGCTCCATCAAATTTACCTTTAAGGCTACTAGGGAGAAAGTTTGTGGTCTCCTGCTTAGTGCATCACCCACCACATTCTCCTTTCCTTTGATGTATGAGATCTCAAAATCATACTCACTCATGAATTCGCTCCTTCGCCTTTGTCTAACATTCAAATCCCTTTGAGGGAAGAGATGCTTTAGGCTTTGATGATCTGTTCTTAATTCAAATCATCTCCCAACGAGGTAGTGTCTCCACAGTTTCAAAGATAACATCACTACTGCTAATTCTAAGTCATGGGTAGCATACAACTCTTCATGTTTCTTCAATTTTCTAGATGCGTAAGCTATTACTCCGCTTTCTTGCATCAATACTGCACCCAGTCCTTGCTTCAAAGCATCGGTGCAGACAGTGAAATCTTTTCCCATGTTTGGTACTCGAAGGATCGGTGCACTAGTTAGTAACCTCTTTAGTTCTGTTAATGCAGTGTCACATTCATATGCCCATTCATGCCTAACCCACTTTCACTGTAATGTGGTGATAGGTTTTGCAATCCTTGAAAACCCTTCCACAAACCTACGATAATACCCTGCTAGCCCCATAAAACTACGTACCTCATGAGCATTTTTCGGTACTGGCCAATCCATTATGGCCTTCACCTTGTCCAGGTCAACTGAAATCCCTTCTCCTGAAATGATGTTCCCAAGGTAATGAACTTTCTTCTGAAAGAAGGAACATTTTGACAATTTTCCATACAATTGATTTTCCCTTAAGCAAGTCAATACAACCCTTAGGTGCTTTTCATGCTCCTTTTCATTCTTGGAATACACAAGAATGTCATCCAGAAGGATTTGCACAAATTGGTCCAAATACTTCCTGAACACGCCATTCATGAGGCTCATGAATACTTTTGGTGCATTGGTCAAACCAAATGGAACAACTACGAACTCATAGTATCCAAACCGAGTTTGAAATGCATTTTTTGAGATGTCCTCTTCCTTAATCCTCAATTGGTGGTATCCAAATCGTAGATCGATCTTTGAGAAAATTGTTGCTCCCTTCATTTGATCAAATAGGTCATCTATTCGAGGTATCGAGTACCTACTCTTTATGGCTCTATTCAGGTCCCTATAATCTATGCATAGACATAAGGAACTGTCCTTCTTCTTGACAAAAATCACTGGTGCACCCCAAGGTGAAATACTAGGTCTGATAAATCCCAAGTCTAAGAGCTCTTTTAACTGCATCTGCAACTCACAAAGTTATGGAGTTTTCATCCTATAGGGTGTCTTATATATTGGTTATGCATTAGTTTTTACGTCGATTGTGAAATCAATCTCCCTTACAGGAGGTAATCCAGGCAATTCTTTAGGAAATACATCCTTGAACTCTGACAAAATTGGATGTTGATCTAGGGAGGGTCCTTTCTGGTCACTTACAACCTCAACCACATATAGCTTGCAAACTTGTCGGAGACAACGTTTTACCTTCATCATGGATATGAATCGTAGCAACACTCCTCTCTTGATTCCAAAAATCTCAATTGGCCTACCTTCATCATCTAAACAAATCACCTTTTTCTTGAAATAGTCTACTAAAGCTCGATGAGCTTCTAGCCAGTCCATTCCAATAATTACATCATACATCCCCAATGTTGTGACGTATGCCTTCAACTTAGTCATACACACACCGAGGTTTACCTAACATTGGCCAACACTAGGTCCTACTGCTTGTTTTATCCCAGAAGACATCTCAACTTATTTAAAGTCATCGTGCTCATAGGCTACCAACCCCCTTGAAGCTACGGTTGAAGTTGCCTTAGTAACCATTGAAATTCCCACTGTCGGTGCTCTGAGTACCACCCTGTTTCCATATGGTGGTGGCCTCAAACTTCCTCCCCTGGGGAAGGTACGAGGGGCCTTCCCCATAAACCTTGGTTGTTGTGGAAAAATGGTTTTATTTCCACCCTTTAAGTCTAAGTGTTCTTCAACATAACGAGCATGTTCCACAACTTCTATAACTGAAGATGGTTTCCACATCTGCACCATTGCCCTAATCTTAGGGTTCAATCCATAAATGAAACATTCCACTTGGCGCTGGTTTGTATCCACGTAGGAGACATACTTGACCAATTCCATGAATCTAATCTCATATTCTTCTACCATACGATTTCCTTGTACCAAGGCATGGAAGGCTCCTACTTGTTGTTCTTCATAATATGTTGGTAGGTACTTTTCCCTGAACCTCTCCTCAAATAACTCCCAAGTAACTATGTCTGAAGTGAGGTGTAGTTGACGTTCTAAGCTACCCCACCAATTTAGAGCACTATCTCTGAGTTGGAATATTGATATTTTAGCTTTTGAATTGGAATTATAATCCCTTAGTGCGAAGCACCTTCTCATTTCTAACCAGGCTTCTACACGTTCGTTGGCACGACCTCTAGCAAACTCTGGGAGTTTAATCTTTTGGAGCTCCCTAGTAATGTCTTCGCTTGGAGGTCCTCTATCAGCTTCTCTTGATCCCTCAAGATTTCCTAACCCTAACGGAGGGTGCTCAACTTCCACTTTAATTGTTTGGCGCCCTTTTAAGGTTTCAATAATTGCTTCTAGGGAACTCAAGATGAGAGTCAACGCTGGTGAAGGTAATGGGTTATTTGTAGGAGGTCCTTGTGATGACTCTCCTTGACCTTGATTTCTTCGAGTCCTCAACATTTTGAATTGTTCAATATCTGTATGATACTTAAGACTTATTAGCACAACTTAGGACTTGTCCATTCTTAGCTGACTCGCACATGTATATACGATAGTCATAAGTTTTTCTTTTACTATGTTTGTAAACGAGCATTACTAATACTGATCAGATCCACAAGGCTTTATTAAATCCTCTTATGTGTGAACTCCTACAATTTTTCTTTGAATACTAGCTAGGTTACTAGTGCAATGTACCTATTAATAATTCTCTAAATGATTATTAACACCAAATTATTAGTTTTTTATTATTATTATCTTTTTCTCTTCTTTTTTCTTTTTTCTTTTTTATTTTTGCTAAGGCCTCAATGCTTTTGCATTATTTGTTGGTGTAAAACACTAGATAAATAACATTAATCATTTGAGAAATAATAATTAAAAAAAAACAAACACAAACAAACATGGGTATAGATGCAAAAAAAATTCCGAGCCATTAGCCATAGTAATGTTTTTGCAGCAGTTGTCGTTGTGATTGATTGATATGTTATGAGATTCAGAAGCACTACCCATTGCAATTTTCTTCCCAAATTAAAACAAAAGCCACGTAAAATTTGAGTTGTCGCTAAATATTCTCATGCATTGGGTACATGACTCTATTCAAGTCTTTAAGGTGTATAATTAAAAGTAACAGGTACGTGTGCCCAAAGTAAAAGTCCAAGAATAGAGCTTTATAGAACTTGTATAATGTTAAAGGTTAACTAAATTTTTTTATGCTACTAAATGTTTCATGAAATTATTTAAATGCAAATTATTATAATTGGCATCTCTCAATTCAACTCTCAGAGTTCCAAGTACCATTGGTCAGATACCTGTTATGTCCTAGATTTCGATGCATTATATAAAAAACTATCATTGTGACCGCTACCCTACCATTATGACTGCTACAAAAGTATGGGGACAAATTATTTGTTGGTCTTATGCTTTTATCTCAATAAGCTCAGTTCCTCTAAAACTGGGAAACATTGGTCATCTCTAGCTAAAAAAAAAAAATTGAAATAACCAAACTCAAAAAAAAATAATCATGTCGCCCATTTAAAAAAAATGGTTGTATTTCATACTTTACTTCGTTTGCTGACCAGTTTTGGGCACGTTAACTGGGGCTCACAAGCTGACTGTCTTTTTATCGACGCGGGAGGCAAACTGATAAGCTTAGAAAGAATGGGTGGGAAGTACCCTAACAAAAGAGTGAAGAAGAGAAGGCTCGCTAACAAATTTGCACGCTGTGCCAAATTCTTCTTCAAAGGTGACAATGTTGTCTACGAGGATTTGCAGAAGCCGGAGTAATGCCTACTTAATCTTATCATGCAGATTTTACTAAGCGTTTAAATTAACCTAAATATTAGCTTATAATTATCAAGAAATATTGGTACATACCTACATTGGTGAAACTGTAAATTTATTACTGATATAAGTTTTGTTATTATTCAATTCCCAACTTACCTCCTCAAATTTAAATTTTGATAGGATATGATTTCCTTCCATTTATTCCAATTTAAATATTCTTATCTCATCCCCAAAATGTCCTCTCAAATTTACTTGGGAAACGACATGGTCCTCTCCAATTAATTACCAATTTAAATATTCATATCTCATCCCAAAATGTCCTCTCAAATTTACTTGAGAGAAGACATGGTCATTTCCAATTAATTACCAATTTAAATATTCATATCTCATCCCCAAAATGTCCTCTCAAATTTACTTGGGAGAATACATGGTCCTCTCTAATTAATTACCAAATTAAATATTCACATCTCATCCCCAAAATGTCCTCTCAAATTTACTTGGGAGAAGACATGGTCCTCCCCAATTAATTACCAATTTAAATATTCATATCTCATACCCAAAATGTCCTCTCAAATTTACTTAGGAGAAGACATGGTCTTCCCCAATTAATTACCAAATTATATATTCATATCTCATCCCCAAAATGTCCTCTTAAATTTACTTTGAAGAAGATAAGTCAAATATAAGGATGAGGGGGTAGTTATGACACTAATTAGAGGTGGTTGAGATGGAGAAGAGAATGGGGCATAAAAGGGGAAGGATGAGGGGAAGAGAGGGGATCTTTGGTCTTACTTTTGGTTTTGGTTTGGTGGTGGTTTTGAAGGATTTGTTTTGAGAGGAAGAAGGGAGAGAATGAGAGTATTGTTATCTTGAACACACACTACATCTGGTTGGACTTGGGCTCGGAGAGCCAAGGAACCTATGGAGGTTTCCTAGGCCTGGAATTACTTTATAGTTGGCTGGGAGGTAAATCCAGTTAGTAGTCAAGAGGAGTATCCCAACAAGATAAGGAGCTCAGGGAAATCTCATCCAGGCTATCGGAATAGGTATTCCTTTATTTATAGATTACTCATGTAAGTGATTGAAATGAAATGCTCACTATTTAATTGTAAGAAATAAATTTTAATGGTAAAATATCATCGATTAAATGTTTAGTTAGAAATGAATTATTTCTGTTTTGTTGTATTTGAAATTAGAGAATTTAGTTCTGTTAGAGGACCCTAGAATGGAGCCTTACACTGCCTACTAGGGAGCTATCAGGTAAGCCTAGCTCATGTGAATTTTTAATTTTTAAAATGATTCTAAATTTCGTTAATTAAATGTTTAAAAAAAATTATTGGAATGTGTTTTTTGTCTAGTATCCAACGTGAACATAACTCAACTGACACATAAATACTACTCAACCTATGGGAGTTTAAGACCTGCACTCAATAAAAGGGAAACTAGCCTTTCAAATGTGATAATTTCCCATTGAATTTATTGTAGATGATAATGTAGCTGCTCCACAAAATCGCTCCAAGTCTTTTAACGAAACCTTAAGAAGTCTTGATGTGATGTGAGAAACATTGATAATGAAATTTATTATAACACGAAAATTACGGAATTGTTTTATCTCTTCTTCATTGTGGTATTAATTTTATTTATAAAAAATTAAATAAAATCGTGGTTATGGCAATATAGTATATGTGAAATGTGGAATAGAAAGATATATATAAATAAATAAAATAAATAAATATAAAATATAATAAATAAAATAAAAATAAAGACAATTATCTAGCGAATGCTATATAAAAGATTTAGTTTAAAAATTTATTTAAAGATTTAATTTAAATATTAATGTCAAGACAAAATTCTTAGTAGAAATTTTTCAATAAATTGTAAAAGAAAATTATGGATGGAAATACATCAAACAAAATTTGGGAAAAAATTTCGCGAAAATTTTTGGAGGGAAACTTTGGAGCCATTCTTTAAGATATATATTATCATTAGGAGAGAGTACATTTGTATCATTCAACATCTTTTGTTTGAAAGCCATGGATTCTTCTGATAATGAAGCTTCACTTTCGTAGCATCAACATCTTTGTCAAGTAACAACTCTATTCATATTGATGAATACAACAAAAATTATTTCACTATAAATAGAGAGTCAAATATTCCACTTAGTTCTAACCCTAAGGACTATGAAAGCAGCACTAATGAAGGCTGGGATGAAGAATTTGAAATAAATAGAGATTCAGGGTTGCCACTTAGTCCTAATCCTATGGACTAGGAGAGCAGCAATGATGAAAGGCAGGATGAAGAATTTAAAATAAATAGAGAGTCACGGTTTCCACTTAGTCTTAATCCTATGGACTATGAGAGCATCAATGATGAAGTTCAGGATGAAGAATTTCCAAAAACTCGAGAGGAATAGTTTCCACTTAGTCCTAATCCTATGGATTATGAAAGCACCAGTGATAAAGTCCAAGATGAAGAATTCCCAATAAATCTTGTCACATTTTCCACTTAGTCTTAATCCTAAGGACTATGAGAGCAGCAGTGATGAAGGCCAGGATTAAAAATTTCCAATAAATCGAGAGTCACATTTTCCACTTAGTCCTAACCCAAAGGACTATGAGAGTAGTAGTGACAAAGGGCAGGATGATGAATTTCCAGTAAATAGAGAGTCACATTTTCCACTTAGTCATAATCCTAAGGACTATGAGAGTAGTAGTGATGAACGGAAGGATGAAGAATTTCCAGTAAATAAAGAGTCACATTTCCCACTTAGACCTAATCCTAAGGAAAATGAGAGCAGCAGTGACGAAGGGCAAGATGAAGAATTTATAGTAAATAAAGAGTCACATTTTCCGCATAGTCCTAATCCTAAGGACTATGAGAGCAGCACTGACAATGCACATGATGAAGAATATCCAATAAACAGAGAGTCAAATTTCCCATTTAGACATAATTCTAAGGAAAATGAGGGTAGCACTAACAAAGGGCAAGATGAAGAATATCCTCCAAGTTAGTATTTCAAAAGCACAGATGATCATAGTGAGGATAATATTCCTCGTAATGATAATGAAAATGCTTATACATATGGTGATGATTCAATGATGGAGACGTTGCCAACAAATATTATATCAAGGAGTAGGAGCAGACCTTTTAGTATCAATCCAAGGTTTTCTAGTTATACAAGGGGTAGAGCAGAATATCTCACAAGAAGAAGTTATATCAGTGCTCTCCTTTTAAGTGAATGTTGTCAAAAATATTGCTTGAAACATATGGATTTCAAGTTTGCATTGGAGAAAAGGAAGAGATATTTGTCAATGAATAAAATCATGAAAAATTCATATTTTGTGGGGTGCGTGCAATCTACATTGTCAGGTTATGATTATCATATTGGATCTTTATTTATTTGTAGAAAGGATTTCAAAATGTTTCATTCAATTGGTAATTTTCATCTGTCAAGAATCCAAGAAAATTTGGAAAATGATCTCACATTTTCTTCAGAAGTACCTCATAATGGCAGTTTAGGCCATTATCAAATAGTGCAATGTCATAAATGAAATACTTATTTTCAAATCATGGAGAGTGTATGCCAAATAGAGACACGATACATATTCCAGATAATTTCTCAAGACGAGAAATCTACAACTTAGACAAAGAATATGCAGAAGGTGTTGAAGGATATGGTTGATTTATTACATATCAATATTTTGTGAAGATATGGAAGAAAGAATTTAACAATGTCCGTATTCCTAAGAAGAAAAGGATGGGCGTTTGCATTACATGTTCTTCTCTTAAATAAAAAGGGATAAATGTCAAGGGGTAGAAAGAGGTAAGAATTCATAACATTATTTTTTAAAATTGTATAGTCATTAACTATGAAAACATATTTATTAATGGATTTCTTTTATGTTATGTGTAGATTCCATTGTCAAAATGCTTCAAGATCATCGCGAATAGCAAGCAAGTGAAAGAAAAAAGTTGTACAAGCATCGAAAGAAGTGTTATGTAATCCAAATAAATATTTGGCTTTGATAATTGATAGTATAGACTAGAAGAAAACACTTCTACCACATTTTATTCGCACACCCAAAAATTTACAGAAGGAAAATTTTATTCAGTTTCACTTGGTCAGTTGTATGGTCTTCGATGGGAAAATGTTGCCAATGGTATACTTCACAACTCCAAATATTCATAATGATACAAATGTGACAATAACCATAATTCATGATGTGATTTCTCATTGGTCTATTAATCTTCCTGAAGTTTTGTATCTACAATTGGACAACACTTGTTGTGAAAACAAAAAACATATTGTTTTTAGATATCTAAACATGCTTGTTGAATTGAGATTTTTCTAGAATTTAAAGGTTGGTTTCCTTCTTGTTGGGTTCACTCATGACCATATTGATCAGATGTTTAGTCGTTTTTCAGTCACATTGAGGAGGAAGAATGTTTGGAGCTTGTCATCATTAATTGAATCTATTAAGAAATCATACATGCTAGAGCATATTTTTAATGTGTTGGAAGAAACTGTTGACATGCGGAGGTTTATTCTCGGATCGCATGGTGAGGAGAAATGCATTAAAAAACTTAAGGACATTAGCTTCCAACATCAATTTCGTATCTAAAAATTGATGGGAAAGGACTAATATGGGGCAAGAAGTATTCAACTAGTGCAGAATGGGCACCGTCATCAGGTTTGGAATTTTTGAAGTTCATTCTAGATCATCCAATATTTGCGTCAAATATATTGTTATTACAATCAGTTGTTGAAGTTCATAATGCATGCAGGCAAAAGAGAGATATAAATTATTCTGATTGCCTAGAATAAATTAAAAAATGTATTAGATATACATATGAGTACTTTGATATTGTTAATTATATTTGGTGGGAGTCTTTTTCAATAATCAGAGTGATATCATTTCAAGAACAACAAATGAATATATACTTTTGAAAACTCCATTTATTTGGCCACAAAATGTGTCAACTGAACATGAGGAAAGAAACATTGTTGAACAGCAACAATCTCAAGGTATTATTATTTATTCACAGGTACTGGAAAGATAAATGTATATTGGTTCCAGAAGATCTCGTTCACAACGTGAAGCCATGGAAGACCTTTACAGGGGTTCAGTACAGGATATTAAGGAGGGTTGAATGATCGCAATGCTAGCAGAGGGAGATGCTAATAATTATCCATTTTGGGTTGCCAAGGTTATAAAGATCATTATAGAAAATGAAGATGTTGCAGGCGTTGAAGTACATTGGTATGCCACAAATACACACCCATTAAATGGTGTGTACAAGACAAAGAAGGTAGTTGATAAAAAAATTGGCGGAAGGAGAAAAAGAAAAGGTACAATATAAATCATTTCCCCACAGACCTCTTAAAATTGGAGGATTTTGACATACTTGTTTATGACTTCAATTTAACAAAAAGAGGAACTCTTTGCTTCAGGACGATAGAGATTCTAAAGAGTTTGCTACCAGAACAAACAGTGTTGAGATGGGAGTATGTTGAACCCAGTGATAGATCTAGAAGAATTTTGAAACCTGAAATGGTGGGCATGCATGTGGACTCAGATGGGGCACTAGTTGATGAAAGAGAAGAATATGGAACATCTTCATCTGCAACCAGACATTCATCTGAAGATGTCAATTCCGATGGTGTGCAAGAAGATATGAGTGATTTTGAATAATTGTCTAAGATAGTTTATATAACTGATGTTTGCATGGTATCTTGAAATAAAAAAATTGATTTCCATATGATGTTAAATGAAGTTATGAGTCATTTTTATGTTTGTTGGATTATATGTTTTAATTATGATGAATTTATTTGTTTAGAATATCCACAATGCAACAATAACTTAGAAATATAATTTATGTTTCATTCAATCTACAAGTATTGATATTTTGATTAATATAGTCTTGTAATTTGTTCATAATGTCATGGTTTAAATGTGTTGAAAACTTAGAGTTTTTAAATTCTATGGTTGAAAAAATTCAACTTGTTTTTATCTTTAATGTTATGGTTGAAAACAATTAGAATTTTAGCGACCTTTAATGTCATGTTATTATATGTTTAATGACATGGAGGAAAATTGTTGGAATTGTAATGTGTTTCTGATCTCATTATTTTATCTTTAATGCCATTACTAAAAAATGTAGAAATTATACCTGGGAAAAAAAAATGTTATTCTACTAAAAACATTAGTGTTTTTTCCTTTATTTCGCACAAAAAAAATTGGTTTTATTGCCATTTTTTAAATATGTTGAAAATTAAACCTAGAAAAATAAAACATCATTCTAGAATACACAATTTTATTTTTTTGGATTTTTTTTCATGTTTTTTTGGGTTTTTTGGGTTTTTTTGGCTAGAGTTCTCGTTTCAAAGTTTACATTGTTATTTTTTAAATACAGTAGGAAAAATATTTCTTTCAATTAGTTTGGTATATATTTTAAATTTCTTGAGTTTCAAGAACAGATGCAAGGATTGATTTATTTTCTTATTTTCAATTATTAGGTATTTTCAGCTTTTGGTAGAGTTCATAAAATTGAAAAATTTGAGAAGAATGAAGGATTCCAAGCATTAATACAATATCGAAGTAAGGAAGATTAGACCTTATCTTTTAGCTATGAAAGAATCACAATCTCATATATGCATTAAGTTATTTTTGCATGAACACTTTGGGTGATATGGTCTTTGGTGGAGTTTCTGAACTTTTTAGCCTCAAAATGTGGATTTTCAAATATTAGTTATTCGCAAATAAATGTTAAGTCGACCCTTGATATGGTTAAATGGATTAGAAATATAACTTATTTGAGTGATATGTGGTGTATTGTAAATGTCCCTATGATTCTACTCCTTCAGTGTTAAGGCTTCCATATTATGGTTTGCTTTGATGCATTTTTTTCTCCAATTCCAGTATGAAGAAGTTTGTCAAAACTTTTATTTTCTTCTATATTTTCTGAAAATGCATCATACATCGAATTACTGCACATTTATAGACTACATCAAATTGTATATATCAATGAACTAGGATTTGACTCCAAAAGCCACCCTTACATAGGCAAGGAGTGTCAATATGGTTACATCAATGTCAAGAGAATCTACATACTGATGGATAACTATGAGTCTTGATTGAAACATGAACTGCCAATGCTTGAATTGATTTCTAGTGTACGCTGAATGAAAAGGAGAATAATTCCCATTGATTATGTCTTAACATTCTTTTCAACCATATGATATTCAACATCACTGTAAAATAAATCTTTAACATCCTAATGAGATTATCTTTATAGATGATTTTTTTAATAAAGAAGGATAATGAAGAGAACAACATGTTAAGACTCTAGAGGGAACCATTGGAAAAAAAAAATCATAAATCTGTAGAAATATTTGTTATTGCTTCCAATCCTCCCAGTTTGGCCCTAAAGCATCCAACTTCATCTTGAACTAAATGGAATCTTCAACAACCTTGCAAAATTCTTGAAAAGCTTTTCTTGCTAAATTGTTCTCTAGTTCTACCTTCCTCACATCTCCTTATGTTACAAGTATCCCCAGTTGTGAAATCCATGCTTATTAGGGAGTGTTGAAAGGGCTCTGGCTCCTCTGAAATCACATGTAGACCATGGACTAGTCATGCTCCATTGATAATTAAATTAGATATTGGCTTAAAACTAGATTTGGATGGATAAGAATAGCATTTTACATGTGGATATTTTACAATGTACTATGCAATAATTGTTTTCAGAGTAAATTTTAATGTATTGTTATGTGTTATGCTTTCTTGATAGGTTTGAAACACTTGTAAAAACCTTGCACAATGTTTCTTTCTTTGGGCTTAAGATTTTTAACCTCAGGTGGAAATTTTTGTGATTTGAAGTAAAAAGCTTCAATTTGGCCCTGCAAAAGACTTCAAATCTGCAAAATGTTGATTGTCAAAAAAAAAATCTCCTTTATTTTAGAGTTGTAAACGCAAGGTCTGGGATTATCGGATTAACACCATAATGAACTCAAGGGACTTAAGATCGCTACTCAAGCACTTTATTCTCACAGGACTTGGGGACAATCCCATGTGAATACTATGGGATCAACTTCACTTAATGCTCTGATATGATAGGAACTCGAAAGTGAAGAATGGAAATTTGAGGACTATAAATTCACTGACCCAAATCCCTTAGCTTACTCCTCTTCTAATTGAATATATGTTTGAAATAAAACATTGTACTGATTATGAGTATTTTTTTAAAGAATGCCAAATCACACAATGGACTCTACCGAGGTACGTAACTTGTAGTCATGGGCGAACATACCCATTGATCTACCTGCTCTACTAGGGAAAAGTAGAGTGCACTCACAGATGAACATAGTTCACTTTCTCAAATGAAACGCCCTCCTATTTAGTTTTCCTACCAAAAATAGCCACAAAGACAATGCCCCCCACTATATGAAATAACAATATCTTAAAATAGAAAAATTATTTTGTTAACCTTACATGCACAACTCTAAAATTAGAAAATATTTTGCAAAAATATAAAACCTCTTACCCATCATGTGTGCATGTACCTACATGCATCCAAATATCACCCATTGCATAAATAACGCACACTTATGAAGATGACCTTGTTTAAAATAACACCATCTTGAAAAAAAAAAATTAGCATGCATGGCACATTTTTTAAAACTAGCCACATATAAATTAGACTTGATTAAAAATATAAAAGAACTGCCAAAAACATAAATATATGTTTCCAAAGACAAAAATGTAAATTCCAAAATTTTGCATGCACATGACTTGCTAAATTAAAATGTTTTTAAAAGTATGAAGTTGTTGAAAATAAAGAGATATAATCATTGAGATCATGGAGCGTTGTGCATACCAATGTAAAACATTGCTAAAAATACGAGTGAAGTCAAGTAAAATGGAGCCGAGCATGGTGTTTCTAATGTCAATTTGAGGATTCCTGAAAATGAAACTTGACCCAATTGCAAACTCGAGAACCAAAGGGGAATGTCATGAACATGAATGATAATTTACGCTAAATATGCATGTGACAAATTCATTGTTAAGAATGGCTTCAACTTGGGGAAAGGATTCCCTTATGGGATGTTGAGAAGCCCCAAACTAGAGATGTTGATGAAACTATGAACTCCCAACTTAGGAGAAAATCATTGGCTCATTGCAACTCAACTCAAATATAATCAGCAAGATTTGATTTGATTCTCAACATGATGGAGAAAGTTGGTATATTTTGCACTAAATTCATCAGGTATATAAATGACAAAATAAGAATATTTTATATAATTTTTAGGGACATGAATTCCATCTCGACATCTTCAATTGATTCGCATTCAATAATAGGGGAGGAAAAGCACACATCATTGTCGACCTCATCATTATACCATAATGAATATTTTGAATAGCCAAATGACATAATAAATTTAGAACCACCCTCAAAAAAAAAAAAAAAAAAAAAAAATAAATAAATAATAAATAAATAAATAAATAAATAAATAAAAAATAAAAAAAAAAAAAAAAAATCATCCTTATTGAGGTATTTCCAATAGCTTGGAAAACTTCTTGCAGCTTTCCTAAACACACCATATTACTTGGAAGCAAATTTGTATAGAATTTTTTGGCATCACATTACAAGGACACCGCAAACAACTATATCAAGTCTATGTTTCATATCAAAAATTTCATTGAATCTATCAAAACACCTAAGATGTTTCTTAACTGAAACATCATTAGAGCCATGTAACGTTGGAAGGTATTTAGGCCACATGTTTCCATCAATGAATGAATGAGGATATTCACACATGTGAGAGAAGTATTGAAGCATATCAAATCCCTCCAACTATAGTTGGTAAGTGAGACATAAGATCTTCAAAGAAACCATTGCTCATTGATTTGTTGTGTAGCTCCAACCTACTAGTCCTCAGAGAGATTCTGGTTATGAAATTAATTTTTTTCTTATGCTTCAAGGTGTTTTATTTTTATAGGTACGTCTCATCAAAAAGGCCAAAGATATGAAACTCAAATCTTGACTTTTTGAACCAAGTCATCAAGTTGTCATGAGTTATGAACTTGACATATGAGCTCAAAACCTTAATTTTGTAATACATCCATGCAAATAGGTCTTGAAATGAATCTTGTTAAGTCAAATCTTGTCAGATACATGATATCTTAGTATGGAAAAATAATGAACATGTCATTTATGACTCATATACCTTGAATGGTAAGTAACTTCCATTAGACAAAAACCTCTAATCACATATTTTTCAACTGTATTTTGATTATTATTATTTTGTGGACATTGCATCCATATCCTAATTTTGGAGATACTCTCATTCCTTTTTCTATTTTAGACAAGGATCATCCTTTTAGCATGGATTAACTTTGGACTTCTTCCCATGAACCTAAAGTGTTGATTTGGGGTAGCATCAGATGTGCTCTAGCCACGAAATTTGGTGGAGAGGTTGGGGCACATGAGATCTCCAATACCCAGAAAGGGTTTGGGAAAATTCTAAACAGATCGGGAGATGTTAAAATAACTAATATTTTTAATGAAAATAAAATATTAATGAGTATTAATATGAATCAATGTTATAGTGGTCCAAAAGACATGGATCAAGCCAGATCTAATCTTAGCCATTGATTAAGGACTTAATCTCAGTCATTGGATCGTCAACAGGAAAAGTATAAGAGGAGGCTTGAGGGTCACTTGGAGATTACACCAGATGATTAGTCATTGTATTCTCTAGAGCGGGGTTTGCTAAGAGAGATAGAATCAGTGATCGGGAGAGCAGCTGAGGGGAATTGAGTACAGAGAAACAAATAAGGTAGAGATTGTTCCAGGAGAGTAGCGCAGCAGCCAAGGAGAGTAATGCAGAGCCAGCAAGGGCTCATGTAGGGCCACGCAGAGGCAGCCAAGTGCTGCGCAGAGCACCATAGAGGCCAGTGTGTCTGACGCAGAGACCCAGAAAGCTGACGCAAGGCCTCCTGGGGCTGACGCAAGCCAAAAAATACTGACACACAGCTAACGTGAGACAGATAGGGGCTGACGTAGTCCAAATTGGGCAGACGCTGGGGTTGCAAAGTAGTTTTGTGCTGAGGAGCTGCCGGAAGGATTTTCCGAGGTTTCAACCAGGAGATTTCTCTCAAACTGTGAGGTATAGCTGCTAAGTAAATTCTCTATTGGGTAGGCTAGTTTCGGCACCCAGATTGTACTCTGATTTTGCTTAATAAGAAAATCCTCAGATAGTTGCACTAGTTTTACCACATTGGGTTTTTTCGGGGACATTAGTCCAAAAATAATGGTGTCATGTGGTGTGTTTGTTCTTGTTTCTTTTAATTGTTGATCTGTAATATGTTGAGCATGCACTGGTGTTTATTTTTAGTGTTTAGTTTGTAAATAACTTGTTAAAGAAAAATAACAAGTAGGTAGGAATAAATCAGAAAAAGTGCATGAAGGGTTTCTAAACTAAGTAAACTTAGAAACTTCAACATGGTATCAGAGCGTGATTCCAGATCACAGGTGGACTCAAAGACATCAGCCAAGTGGAGAAATAGCAGCAAAAAACAGTTGTCCCGAGGTGAAAGAAGTTGTTTCTAGCAGCACAGAAGCCAAGAAGTGTAACGCAGAGCCAGCCAAAGTCACGCAGAAGAAGCCAAGAGTTGTGCAGAGCCTCAGAGAGGCCAGCGTTGTTGACACAGAGGGCCAGAAGGCTGATGCAGGGCATCATAGGGCTGATGCAAACCCATCTGGGGTGATGTAGAGCCAGCGTGAGGTAGAGAGGGGCTGACACAGTTCACAGAGAGGCCATTCCTAGAGTCTAGAAGGTTGAAGAAATATTACAGAGTGGAGCTGGTGAGGTACTGTAGTCAGAATAGTACCTGATAGAGCAGGGCCATAGGAGTTGTTACCGGGGGTTTCTAGCCAAGGAACCTGGATCAGCAATGCAGTTGCACAAGACGATCAGAGTAGGGGGCATCTTGACAAGCGGCAGAAGGATTTCCAGGAAGGAAATCAGGACTCAGAGGGAGTCTAGAAGAGAACTTCCAAATGAGAAGTAGAGACTCAAAGGAGTCAAACAGAGAAATTACAAGAGGGAAGTAGAGGAGTGTCATGGAACTACACAGGGTAAGAGACCAAGATAGACTAGACGGAGCATCGAACCTCGCAGTCTGGATGGCCAGAATCTTTTCAATGCTTAACAGGAATCGTGTCAAGAACTTCACCTTGAATTTTATCTCTATCCCAATCGACCCCAATGATAATGACTGAAGAGGTGATGGCGAGGACCAAGTGCATTATCCTTGATGGGGTCAAGGATCATGTGGTACCACATATAGCTGGGAAGGAAATGGCGGTTGAGATGTGGGAGGCTCTCAAAAACCTGTATCGGCATACTTCTGTGCAGAGAATAATGTTGCCCAAGAACCAGATGAGGTCGTATCAGATGAAGAAGGGTCAATCGACTGACACCTTCCTCGGAGGACTGAATGAGATTCAAGACGAGTTGATTGCTCTAGGAGCGACACCAGATCAGAAGCTTATTGTGAGGACAGCCCTGAATGTTGTCTTAGAAGATTGAGAAGTTTTTTTCCAGAGTATCCTGGGCAGAGGGACTCTCCTACCTTGGGACAAGATGTGGGCAACTCTTCGCCGGGAAGAGATTAGATGGTAGTCGAAGACAGGTAACAGTAGCAAAGGGATCAAAGTTTAGCCGGAGGAGGAGGATGTGGCCCTAGCATCTAAGGGAAAGAGAAGCGGAAGAAGAAAGGTCTCTCCAAGATCAAGTGCTTCCACTTTGGGGAGATGGGTCATTATGCGACCCAGTGCCCAAGGAAGAATAGTATGGGAGATTCTTCCAAGACTAAGGCAGCGCCAGCACGGGCATTGAAGGAAGTTTTGAGAGATGATGACTGTGCCATGAGTGCACACATGCCACTTGAGCAGACGTGGGGAGACATCGAGTTGTAGTCAGGTGGACTACAGGTGATGAGGGGCAAGATCCTCGAGGTACCCAGCCTCTTGGATTAGACCTTACTACAAGAGCCCCGAAGAGGAGTAGTAGGACTGACTAATGTGGGTAGAGACGGATGCAAATGGAGCAATTGAGAGAGCTACAGTGCAGAAGTCCCAAGACAGTGTAAATATAGCAGGCTACAACAATGCGAGAGGCACAAGAGTGTTGCACCAATGCAAGAAGGAACAGCGAGGTGTGCAACAGTGCAAGATGCAGGGAGTTGTTGCAGCGGCGCAGAGGTCAGAGAGAGGGAGAACTTGTCAGCAACAAAGGGAGCTTTAGCATTAATGGGTGTTTCTAGTCTGACAAGGAGGTCAATTAGGAGATTAGTTACTTACTTCTCAGTAACTGAGTTGCAGTGCAGCTGTGGGCAGCATGATGAGAGAAGGTGTAGTGCGGATGCAGTTCTGGGAGAAAGGACTAGTAGCATCACGGATGCAGAGGGAGTTGTCGTACATATGCAGCAGTGGTAGTGGCAGAACCATGGGCAGCAGTACAGGAGGCAGTAGTGCAGAGGATGTTGGGCAGGAAGGCCTAACATCAGCACAGGTACCGATGTTGGATGATCAAAGAAATACTCATTGAGGAGTATTGCTAGAGCACATTCCTCGCTAAGAGGGAGTGTTGATTTGGGGTAGCATTGGATGTGCTCTAGCCATGAAATTTGGTGGAGAGGTTGGGGCACATGAGATCTCCAATACCCAGAAAGGGTGGTTAGATTCTAAACAGATCATGAGATATCAAAATAATTAATATTTTTAATGGAGTCCCTAAGTTTAAACTTAAGGAAAATAAATATTAATGAGTATTAATATGAATTTGTGTTAGAGTGGTCCAAAATACATGGATCAAGTGAGATCTAATCTTAGCCATTGATTAGGGACTTAATCTTGGCTGTTGAATTGCCAACAGGAAAAGTATGAGAGCAGGCTTGAGGGTCACTTGGAGATTACACCAGATGATCAGTCATTCTATTCTCTAGAGCGGGGTTTACTAAGAGAGATAGAATCAAGATTTCACCTCAAATTTCACCAAGCTTCTATGCTCCTATTATAACCAAAAACAAGATTTGACCTCCAAATTCTTTTTAACAAGATTATATTTTGTTAACCTAAAATATCACAGACTTTGATGTGACATTAATAACACAAATTAACCTATAATAATATGCCATCTCCTTACCTCATATACATATACTTTAATGTAACACTAATACCACAAGTTAACTTCTAATACTATGTCATCTCACTTACCCCATTACATAGCATGTCAAATATCTATGTACCAAAGTTAACCTCTAATGTTATGTCATCTCCCTTGCCTCATTACCTACTATGTCAAATCTCTATATAACCCATTTTAATTTTTCCCTCTTTAATTTAAATTAATTATTTTTTATTATTAATTATTGTAATCCACTTATACCACTCTGTCATTTATCCACCAACTTGACATTATTTCAGAGGTTGATGTGACAAGTGCCATCCCATACATAACTATCTACTATAATTCTCTTAAAAGTCTATTTTGACAGATTGTAAGTGATATATATTACATGTTTTATAGGTTGCATAGAGCTGAAAAGTCTAAACCTATGCTAGAACAAGAAGAACAGAATTTCATTAGACGAAAAACTTCGTATATGAACTCTCTTTTTTTATATATAAAGACAGCTTATTTTTTCCTCTGAAAAAAACTATAACCATCTATCTTCTCATATGCACAGCTCATACTCTGGTTCAAATATATTGTGGAGGTTATGCATGTCTTACTCTTAAGTTTCTATCCACTAAACATAGTTAGATTACAAATTACAAGGATTGAAATTGATATCATTGGAAATGTTGTTTCTATTATTTTAAAATTCTCTTGGTTGAAAATGATATCATGGTGTTATCATGTTTGGCTAAAATGCCACGGCCAGGATCAGCAAATGCAAGATTAATATCAATTGTAAGAATAAGGTTAATATTAAAAGAAGTTTAAAATAGATCTTATGGCCAAAATTGGAAAGTATTTCAAATAAGACAGTAGATTTTAGAATATTATGTTAGCAAAATAATGATTCTCTAATGCGAAATAAACACTTAAAAGAATCGAAAACTTGAATGCCCTTAGAAATCATACCTCCAGCCATTGATGTTGTTCACACTCCAAAACCAAACTTTCTTCTACGCTTGAGGCAATCTCTTCTTTTGTTTTTTGATGTATTTACGACGATGTTGGCCCGATCAAAATTTTACTAGTAGTCGTAAAAATACAAATGGCATGAAACTTCAGAACGAGCAGTTGCCTGCAATAAGTACGTGACCATGCATCTGAATTTTACATACAAAATATATTACTCGGCCCACACATCTGTGGTGAAAAGGGGCGAATTCCCAAACGTTATACCCGTACGAACAGATTCCTTAATCACAGGAAAATGCGGTGACCGAGGAACCAGGTAGAATCGTTTCAAGGGCATATTCAAACGATAAGAATGCCAATTGACAGGAAATTCGCTAGTCAAAAAAATCACTACACAAAACCCTCATCTGTGTGGTACTTCCAAGCTCTACTCACTCTAGCTTGATGGTGTAAAACTAAAGGGGATTGAGTTAGTAAGCTTGGGGACGAAATAGAAGTATTTATAGCCAAGCTTCCATCAAGCTTCTGTTGGCTATGTGTCAAGTGTTCCACAGATCATGGTAGAAAACTGCAGAGGGAGTAATGGACCACTCCAGGAGCTCCCAACAAGAAATTAATTAACTGGAAATAGTTTCCGTAATTGAAGGAAATAACTGCAGTTGATTTCCGTAATTTCAGGAAATAACTGACAGATTGTTTCCAAATCAACAGGTGGTCGTTATGGGAGCTATTGGCGGCTGTTATGGGAGAGGTAGCTTAACATTCTCCCACTTGGTCCATACTTCCAAACTTAATGTCTCATCTTAAAACCCATTGATAATCTGTATTAAGTAATAGATACATGAATCATGACGATAAGTCCTCTAATGACGAGTATTATCTTCCATGCATTACTATGTATTTATTTCTATTATAATTTATGTGCCAACAATTTCTTAATGAATAAACTCTATGTTTATTCTTGGTCCTACACAGATGAATTCTCTCAATTCAAATTAAGGTGCACATAAATATGAGTAAAACATCACAATAATTAAGAATTTCATTAAAATAACATTGTCCATACAATGAGAAACTACATAATGGAACCAAGTCACATATTCATTACATGATCCTTGAATTTAAATGGTGGCATGCCTTAGTCAAAGGATCAGCGATCATCAACTCAGTGCTGACGTGCTCAATGACCACTTTCTTTTCTTTAAGACGTTCCCTTATAGCTAAATACTTGATGTCGATGTGTTTATTTCGACTCCCACTTTTTTTTTTGTTAGCCATAAAAACAGTAGCTGAATTGTCATAATACATTCTCAATGGCTTAGAGATAGAATCCATAATTCTAAGCCCAGAAATGAAACTCTTAAGCCATACACCATGTAAAGTAGCCTCAAAACAGGAGACGAACTCAGCTTCCATAGTGGAAGTGGCAATCAAGGTCTGTTGGCACTCCTCCATGATACAACTCCATTGGCCATCATAAAAATGTATCTTGATGTTGATTTGTGTGGATCAACACATTCGGCAAAGTTAGAATCTGAGTAGCCAATTACTTCCAAATTGTTTGTCCGTCTATACATAAGCACGTAGTTTTTGGTTCCTTGAAGGTACCTCATTACTTTCTTTACAGCTCTCCAGTGGTCTAAACCTAGATCACTTTGATATCGTCCCAAAATTCCCCCAACAAATGCAAAGTCGTTCTTCAGGCATTGGTTCAAATTGAACCTATCACCCTTCACAATGGGAGCTACACTTGGTGAACATTCCTTCATCTGAAATCTCTCTAAAATTTTATTAATATAGGTTTCCTTAGACAAACCCAAGATGCCTCGAAATTTGTCTCTATGGATCTTAATGCCAATGACATAAGATGCCTCACCCATATCCTTTATATCGAAATTTTTAGAGAGGAAATCTTTCACCTCATGCAGCAAACCCTTATCATTGGTTGCTAGCAAAATGTCATCCACATATAAAACAAGAACACAGATTTTACTCCCACTGACTTTCAGGTATATACATTGATTCATAATGTTTTCTACAAAACCGAATGAAAAATTACATTATGGAATTTCAAGTGCCATTGGCGAGATGCTTGTTTTAAACCGTATAATGATTTCTTGAGCTTGCAAACCAATTACTCACCATCACTAGAGGGAAATCCTTCAGGTTGTTTCATGTAAACCTCCTCCTCTAGATCGTGTTGAGAAATGTCGTTTTCACATCCATTTGTTGCAACCCAAAGTCAAAATGGGCTACTAATGTCATAATAACCCACAAGGAATCTTTCTTAGATACAGGAGAGAAAGTCTTCGTGTAATCGATTCCTTCTTTCTGAATGAATCCCTTAGCAACAAGTCTTGCCTTGTATCTCTCAATGTTGCCCAATGGGTCTTTCTTTGTCTTAAAGACACATTTACATCCAATGGATTTTGCACCATTATGCAACTCAACAAGATCCCAGACTTCGTTACTTCATCTCTTCCTTCATGGCATCGTACCATAATTATGATTCTTTGCAACTCATGGCTTGTGAAAATGACTCGAGATCATTTTCGGCTCCAATGTTGTAGTCAGATTCTTGCAGATACACAACATAATCATCAGGAATTGATGATCTCTTTGGTCTAGTAGATCTTCTTAATGTTGTACCATCATTTTCCTGAGAAGTATGTGGTTCAACTCGTTCAAAAGTTCTTGGCAAGTCTTGAACTACCTGATCTACTGGAATGTCACTAGCAACTTATGGAACTTCAACAATTGGTTGTTCAACACCAGTCTGTACTTGAGGGGTGATGTGAACAATCCAATCTATCACTTGAGGTAGAAGGTTGAGATTCTGAATGATCTTTCTCAGAAACTATGTTCTTAGTTTGATCGCTCCCATTGATCAAGTCATTTTCACTTTGCATTTCTTGATTCCACAATCCTAGTGCTGTGAGATGGACAATAAAATCTGTAACCTTTAGACCTTTCAACATATCCAATGAAATACCCACTAATGGTCCTTGGGTCCAGCTTCTTCTCTTGGTTGGAACTCGGTTTAATAGATACATTGTCATCTTAAGTGCTTCAGTCCACAAGGATTTAGGAAGATTGGAGCTACTAAGCATACTCCGCACCATGTCCAATAATGTTTGGTTTCTTCTTTCTACTACACCATTTTGGTCGGCTGAACCAGGCATCGTGTATTGGGCAACAATCCCATGCTCTTGAAGAAATTTTTCAAATGGCCCAGGTGCTTGTCCATCTTCTGTGTATCTACCATAATATTCTCCACCTCTATTTTCTCACGATCTTAATTTGCTTGCTGCATTGTTTCTCTACTTCAGTCTTAAAGATATTAAAGGCATCTAATGCTTCGTTCTTTTTATGAAGCATGTAGAGATACATATATCGTGAGTAATCATCTATAAAAGAGATGAAGTATCTATGACCATGTGAGTCCATGTCTGGACTAAATATATCAGTATGTATGACCTCTAATATGTTTGAACTCCTATTGGCACCTTTCTTTGACTTGTTGGTCTGCTTTCCCTTTATGCAGTCCACACAAGTCTCAAAATCAGTAAAATCTAGAGTATTAAGTACCCCTTCATTTACCTATCTTTTAATTCTTTCTATGGAGATATGACCTAATCTCTGGTGCCATAATTTAGAGAAATCTTCATTAATAACACATCTTTTAGTGCTAGTGTGAACATGCATTGAATCATAAGTGACATTGTTTTGTAAGTTAATGCAGTAAAGACCATTAGACAAAATCCCATTCCCAACACAATCAGATTTATAAAATAAACTAAAGGATGCTTCTGAAAAGTTAAAGGAAAATCCAAAAGGTACAAGTCTTGAAACTGAAATCAAGTTTCTAGAAAAACGTGGAACATAAAAAGTCTTTTCTAATTCTAAACCAAAACCACTACTTAATGTTAAATAGCATGTTCCTATAACTTCCACATGCGAACCGATCTTGTTTCCTGATAAGATGCTTTGCTCACTTCCCATTGGCTTCCTTACGTTTTGCAAACCCTGCAAGGAATTCCAAATGCGAATTGTTGATCCAAAATCAATCCACTAGGTGTTAATATTGAAATTAACCATATTAGATTCATAACAAACAAACGAGATTGGATTACCTTTGTCTGCAAGCCATTTCTGAAATTTGGTGCATTCCTTCTTCATGTGTCCCTTCTTTATATAGAAAAAACACTTGGAATCCTTCTTGATATCGGCTTGGGGAGGTACTTTACCTTTCCCTTTCTGATTGGCTTGAGATTTGCCCTTTCCTCGCGTTGCCAGCATTGCACTTTCTCCCGGTTCCATCACCAGTCTCTCTTCCTCTTGAACAGACATGGTCATGAGTTCATTAATTGACCATTTATCCTTATGTGTGTTGTATGAGATTTTGAAGGGTCCGTATTGGTGCGGAAGGGTGTTCAAAATCTAATGCACTAGGAAAGAATCCGATATTTCAACCTCGAGTTTTTTCAATTGAGCCACAATGTCCCTCATTTGCATGATGTGCTCACACACGCCTTTAACGCTGGTGAGCCTTAGAGATGAGAACTTCATGATTAAGGTGCTTGCTAGTGCCTTGTCTGAAGTGACGAATTGATCATCAATGGCTTATAGCAAGTCTCAGACCTTTTCATGCTGATCAACGGAACCACGAATACCAGCTGAAATTTTAGTCTTAATGAAAATCATGCTTAGGTAATTAGATCGTTCCCATCGTTCATAAAGCGTGATGTCCGCTGCAGTGTTGGTATTAGTGAGTGTTGGTGGTTCATCTTTCCTAATAGCATAGTCTATGTCCATCCACCCCAAATGAATGAGAACTCTCTCCTTACAGACCTTATAGTTATCTCCCTTAAGTTCAGGGATATCACAACGAATTTCAAAGAAATTTGCAGGTTGTACAACTGCATAAAATTAAAGATCACATGCTTACATTAAATTTGAGGCCTAAAAAAAATTCATGCTTTACCAATGTAAATCATGCTTAAAATTGAATCTAATGACATAAAAATTGTTTGTGGACTAAATTTTCAATTCAAGTAGATTCAATTATTCTTTATGATATAATTTATCAAATTATTCACTTAATTCATAATTCTAAAGAGTATAATATGATTATAATTCGATATAAATTCTATCTTAGATTTGAATTTTATGATAAAACTATTAAATTCATAATTCTGTGGGTAGTTTTTTGAATATTTTATCCTATTAATTATATAAATATAATAAAATTTTGTGGGATAATTTTTTATATTAGTAAATTTAATTACAATTAATGTCTAAATATTCTTTATGTGATCCTAACAATCATAAATTATAATATTATTTAATTAGAGATGTTGTGGCTATTCTCTAATCAATTAAAAATTATATGGATCACTAGACATTAATTCTTTTATGCAAACTTGATATGAGAATAATTATAGTTGGCATAAATAAAACTATAATATTTATGCATAACATTCAACGAGTATACTCATCCAAAATAGCATGTATTAATTAGAGCAGAAATAATCAATTCATGCAAATTAAATATGAGCATAATTAATAAATTTTCACAACAACCCAACATGAACATACTCAATCCCTAATGTTCAGATTTAAAATTTCATAACTAACACAAACACATTTTTAATAGTTAATATGTCATAAGCAGTATCAATAAACCTGATTAGCTCAAATGTAAAGCTTTGTGGTTATGTATGGCAATGTACCAATATAGAATATTCTATTCAAGCGATGTTTCCAATTGTAAACTAATTGTAACCTTTTTGTTTATGACAAGGAGTTCCGTATGCGTATTAGAATTAGACAGCCACATTAGCGCAGCAGCTTAGGTGCTCCACAATAGCCACAAATAAGTATTGAGGCCTAACACCACCAGCTTCTAGAGAGTATGTTAATTTTCTCTAGACATTTGAATAATGACATTGACGACTATAGGATAAAATATATGCCAGTGGCCTCGCAAAAACTACCAAAATTTCCAAATAAATGCCTTAATTCAAAAAATACTCTAAATATGGCATTGAGCCAAACAGAGCATGTCTATAAACACCAAAGCAAAGATAAAAAAATGCTCCAATACCAAATGTTAGCAAAATAATGATTCTCTAATGCGGAATAAACACTTCAAAATAATGATTCTCTAATGCGGAATAAACACTTCAAAGAATCGAAAAATTGATGTTGTTCACACTCCAAAACCAAACTTTCTGCTACGCGGCAGTCCCTTCTTTTGATTTCTGATGTATTTACAATGATGTTGGCCTGATCAAAATTTTACCAGTAGTCAAAAAAATACAAATGGCATGAAACTTCAGAACGAGCAATTGCCTGTAGTAAGTACGTGACCACGCATCTGAAGTTTATATAAAAAATATATTACTCAGCCCACACATCTATGGTGAGAAGGGGTGAATTCCCAAACGTTATACCCATACGAACAGATTCCTTAATCACATGCAAATGCGGTGACCGAGGAACCAGGTAGAATCGTTTCAAGGGCGTATTCAAACAATAAGAATACCAATTGACAGGGAATTTACTGGCCAGAAAAATCACTACACAAAACTCTCATTTGTGTGGTACTTCCAAGCTCTACTCACTCTAGGTTGATGGTGTAAGGGGATTGAGTTAGTAAGCTTGGGGACGAAACAAAAGTATTTATAGCCAAGCTTCCATCAAGCTTTTGTTGGCTATGTTTCAAGTGTTCCATAGATCATGGTAGAGAATTGCAGAGGGAGTAATGGACCACTCCAGGAGCTCCCAACAAGAAATTAATTAATTGAAAATAGTTTTCGTAATTGAAGGAAATAACGTTGGCTTTTGTAATTTCAGGAAATAACTAATAGATTGTTTCCAAATCAACAGCAGCTATTATGGGAGCTATCGGCGGTTATTATGGAGAGGTAGTTTAACATTCTCCCACTTGGTCCATACTTCCAAACTTAATGTCTCATCTTAAAACCCATTGATAATCTATATTAAGTAATAGATACATGAATCATGGTGATAAGTCCTCTAATGACGAGTATTATCTTCCATGTATTACTATGTATTTACTTCTATTATAATTTATGTGACAACAATTTCTTAATGAATAAACCCTATGTTTATTATTGTTCCTACACAAATGAATTCTCTCAAGTCAAATTAAAGTGCACATAAATATGAGGAAAACATTACAATAAATAAGAATTCATTAAAATAATATTGTCCATACAATGAGAAACTACATAATGAAACTTAAACAGTGGCACACACTTAGTCAAAAGATGAGCGATCATCAACGTTTACATGCTCAATGACCACTTTCTTTTCTTTAACACATTCCGTTCCCTTATAGCTAAATACTTAATGTCTATGTGTTTATTTCGACTCCCACTTTTGTTGTTTTTAGCCATAAAAACAGCAACTGAATTGTCTCAATGCATTCACATTAGCTTAGATATAGAATCCATAATATTACACAAATTTAATGGATACCAGTAAACTAAAATGGTTAGTTTGTTGTTTGAACTTTGAAAAATTCATTTATATTCATGTAATTAAAAGCCAATGTTTGTAAAATTTGATTCACACCATTCGTTTGTATTCTTTGGTTAGTGTGCCTGTAAAAAAAATGCATAGCTCCATGAATAGTTGATCATGGACGTCGTAAAGGATGGTAGAGACTTGGCATCCTTCTAGGAGGCAACTCATGGAGGATGAAAAGGACCAATCCTGCAGGAACAATCTCTACAAGCCCGTAGTATACAAGCTCAAGAATTGGATGAATCTTCACAATGCCAAGCTGAGCCACAGCAACAAAACCAGACCTTATCAAAAAACTTGCAAAACATATCGTTATCACACACGTAACCTCACGGAGCTTCTTGTTGCGCCTTCTCTCATTGAGTGGAAACCATCTGAGCATTAAAAAAAGCCTTCCTCCAAAAACCAAGAAACCCAACGCTGCAACAAATGATATAGCCGCAACAAACAATGACCCCATCACCTCCAGCACAACATTGTGGCCAACCCTCCAAATGAACACCCAAATGCAGAACTTGGTAACATAAATCAAACCATTCACGATAAAATAGGCCGGCCGAATTGTGCGAATCCACGGGCTTCCTCGTACCTGATAATATACCTGTGCCCAAAACAGCACAAGTAATGTATACGCGGTCAAGAATAGTAATCCTGGAAATTCTAGCACTGCAACTGCAAAAACCCTTGGCTTCAACGCGAGCACGCGACTGTGGAATCCAAAGGTGAGAACTCGTGCTCCACAGACGATGAAGTTCAGGAAATGGAAAAGCTTCTGTATTGTCCAACCAAATTCTGGAACGCGTAGTTGAATCAGAATGGTTTGTACGAGGGCCACAATGCCAACAAACGCGTAACCAAGGGAGATTACAGTGTACAAATCTGCTGCCACCAGCCATTCGCTAGCTGAGTCCTTGGTCTTCTCCCACCATCCTGCTGCCGCGACAGTAGCCGCATATTCTGCTATCAACCTCAACATTCTGCTAAGTTTCAAACTCTCACCATCTCGCAAGCCAGCATTTCATAAACCATTATTTAAAGTAGAACTATATATAAAGTTGAAAGACGTCTCTCTCTTTATAATCAATGGCACCGATTGGTTTACGTGATAATAACATTTTAAATTTTAATTTATCTTATATCATATTTTTAATTTCTTTATAATATAATATATAATTATAATATTATTTTTTTTCCAATCGCTGTCTATCACCTCTCTGATATGTCATCAATATCTATCACCTCCCTGATATGGGATAAGTAAGTGAGATGGCCACCATTATATTCTTGAGCTTAGAGCAATCGTTCGAAAACCTCACTAGAGAAGTAAATCAAATTTCAAATATGAACAAATGTCTTCTAAGGTAAAGACATTTATAAGTAAATAAAATAATGATATTTAATATAAAATAAGCCATGTCAACTTATTATATTTAACAAAACATATCTCAAAACACCTATGGTTACTTGTGCATGGTTGTTCTATTCCTTTGTGGTGTTTGGTAAGTGGAGAAATTTTGAATTTATGTCACTTAGGAAAATATTTAGTATTTTCTCTTTTAGTCTTTTTTTCTTTTAAGTGTTTATTATAGGGATCTAAGGTTTTTTTTATTATTTAGTTATTTAAAAGAGTGGTTTTATTATTGATTTCAAGTTTTTGTTTTTGAATTTGTGATAGATAAATATGTAATTTTTCCATATTAATTAAATTTTTAAGTAGAAAAAATAAAAATAAATTTTATATCTCAAAATATAATTTGATTTATTTACTTTTATCATTATAAATATCAATAATAACAATATTGTAGACATATTAATAAATTTAAGTAAAAAAATAAAAATAAAATAAATCTATATCTATATCTCATAATATAATTTGATTTATTTACTTTTATCATGAGAAATAACAATATTGTAGATATAGATATTATTATTATTTTTATTTATAGTTTAGAATTAGAATTATAAATATCAATAATAACTGCATTTTCCAAATAAAACTATGAAAAACAACTTATTACATTTATGATTGTAAATATCAATAATAATAACATTTTCCAAGTAAAAATATGAAACACGTCATTTCCAAATTTGTAACATTTTTCTTTTACCTTTTAGAAAATATGCATTGTCAAAAATATATATGTTAATTATATATATTGTTTTTTTCATCTCAATTTTTGAGGAAATCAAAATCGTTTATCCAAAGTCTTAGCCTTCCGTATTATTACTATCTAAATTTGTTTTCTGTTGAATATACATATGCTCCAATCTCAGGTTCGGAGCCAAAAATTTTAGCACCATTTTTGTTATTTTTTAAAGATTAACTTTTGTTGTCTATAGAGGAAAAATGGTGACAACTAAGAAAAAAAAAATTGTGATAATATTTATGATTGTGAGTGTTTCACAACTTTTAAAAGCAGTGATATGATGTTCTTGTCATTTTTTACATTGATTTATTTTGTATTTTTTGTATTTTTTTTAGATTTAAAATTTTTAGCCAAAATTATTATATTTCAAAAAAAAAAACTTAACTTTTGAGATAGTATATTTGGCAAAGTATGTAAACATGTTACATAAAATATTGTAATGTTATTGATTTGATTTTCTAATTAACCCAAATCTATGTTAGACAGAATCCAAACCACCCCTTTTTTTATTCCACAGTCACAAAAAGTTGTGTTATTGGATCCCTTTTCCTTTATTGAAAATTTCAAAAATCACCAACAAGTCTTGAAATAGTGGATTTTGGCCCATTTTGACGGCCACAAACCATTTTGGTAGTGTGTGCAACCTTATTCTTTGACACTTCTTTGACAAGCACTAATTTTCATTTTCCAAGATTCTAGAGTTGAATCAAGAAGTCACTATCACTAGCACTTATATTTCTCATCATTGTGGACTTACCCTTTAAATTTCACCTTACTTTAAGCTTCTATGATCCTAGTATGGCCAAAACAAGATTTGGTCTCCAAGATTTTTTTAACAACAAATTATTTTGCTAACATGGGATGATGCATGTACATTGATATGGAACTGGTGCAATGAGTTAGCCTCTATCGTTGCCACATCATATCCCTAACCTCATTACCTACCATGTCAAATCTCTATGGATCTTATTTACTTTTTTCATCTTTACTTTCTTTCTTTTTTTTAAAGAAACGGTTAGACTGATATATTCTTTCTTGGCTAAATTGCCCCAATTCAAATTACAAAATGGGAGGAGAGGCTCAGCTTTTGCCTCATCCAGAATCCATGTAGTTGTCCTCTTGAAGATTTTGCTGGTTTTACATGTTGTTCGTCTTGCAGAATTTTCAATCTGTCCTAATTTAAAAATACAAACAAACTGCTTCAGCAATACACAGTAATACATTCTTATTGATCTGCTAGGGGATGGAGTCCCAACCTTCTTCTCCGTCTCTTATATATTTTCCGAGAGGGAGATGAACTGCTATATTGGCTTTCGCATCTGCTTCTTTGTTGTTTTCCCTCTTTATGTGAAGAAATTCCAACTTCTGGAAGGAGGATGTGAAGGTGTTGATTTCATCTTTACTTTAAAATAGTTATTTTTTATTATTAATTATTGTGGTCCACCAATACCTCTTTATCATTTATCCGCCACTTGGCATGATTTCATTAGTTGACGTGAAAAGGGGATCCCATATCTAAGCATCTATCTTAAACACATATGTTTTCATACACATGATTCATACTATTGCTCAAATCTATTATGGAGGTTAAGCTTGTTAATTGTTAAAATTAACCTTTGCCTCCACAAATAGCTTACACGCAAAGGTCATGCATCACCTAGAAAATCCACGCCTATGAACATATTTGAACCTGTTGCTTATAGTTTCAATGCCATTCTAGGAAATTGTAAACCACAATTTTCACAATTTTTGGTTGATTCCTTCCATAAAAGTGAATTTTATAACCATGAATTACAAAAATCATGGATCTATATGCTCTAATAGGAACCCAACTTAGGAAATTACCCATCATTCCAACAATTACTAGATTTAGAATACTTCCTCAATTATTCTCCTTGAGGTGTAATGTCAAACACATAATCTGCAAAACTATATTTTTTTTGGATAGAAGCTAGTTTTTTACCCATACAATTCCATTGTTCTAACCAAAAATCTATAATATTATATTATAACATACCCAATACCTCTTTTCAGCTCCTCGGGATATGGGGTACTTCATGAAACAACCAATTCTCCACTCTTATTGTTGTAATACCAATATGTCTCGTACCTAGCCATCTAATTAGGCTAAAAATCAACATTTTGCATTTCTAATACCAATATCCTCACTATCCTACTATTAATAAATGCATTCAAACATGATAAACAAAATTTATTTAAACATAATTAGTCACTTGGATAATGCCACTACAGTTGCAAAGGGGCTTAAACATTCAACAAAATTAATTAAAATAGAAACCAATTCAATCCATAAGATAAACAACATTAATTCAACATTATCATGAATAAATTTGGAGCACTTATCTTTCTAGGAAGTTAATCATAAACTAGTTGCATATAAAGGACAATCCACCCAACCATAGGCTCTATATTTCACTTAATATCTCTATCACAGTGCCACCCCCAAGCTTAATCTATGAATTCACAAGGATGAAATCACCTATCTCTTCACACAACCCAATTCCTAGAATTCCCAATCTATAAATTCGTGTATCTATCCCAATCCACCAAGCCTCTTTCCTCACTAACCTACATAAACCAAGAAAAGAGATCCCCTTCTTTTCCATGTCGTCCCTCAGGCTATCCCACTTCCCTCTGACACTCTAGCACAAATCAGCCAAGAAAACTCACTACTAGGCACTCCATGGATTATCAGTTGTAATTAATTTAATGACACATTCCCATGCATATATTCATAGTTCATGGTTTTTAGCTCCTACAACTATCCCAATCAACCGGTTCTCTTTCCCCTCAACCAAAACAACCTAAGTAATGGGATCCCCTTCTTTACAACACAATCCCTTAGGCTATCCCACTTCCCTTCAATGCTCCAACACATACCAAACAAGAAATCCCATTGCTAGGATTCCAAGGATTCTCATTTGTAATTAAGTTTACTCAATGACAATCATTTTCCTTGCACATAAGCATAATTTCCACATAGTTTCATGAAATTTATTTCCATAATTCCATTACAGCCATAGTATGGTAGCTTAGTCTCAAAGACAAAACTCCCAAGGAAGAAGGAACATGAATTCCACCTTAAATGCCAAAAAAATATTTGCATGCTAATGATAAACCATGTGTCCTCATGAGAAGCACATGCTTATCTCTTTCCCAATAATTCTATGATCAAGGACTTAAGAAAAACATAAATCAAAGGTTTAACTAGGATAAAGTTAAATAAATTAGGGTATAAAATAAAATAATATTATTTTTTCCTTAGCCCCTAAGCCCTCTTTCTTCCTCTATTGTGGATTTTTAGCCCCCCATTCCTTTTTTATTCTCTAGTCAATGATGTATATTTTTATTATCATACAAGGTACAAGTTTTTACACATTACATCATTTAAATTTTGGTCATTCATCATGTACACATATTCATTATTATCCTATAAATCAAAACTATGGGTATTACAATGTAGGACTTCTCATCTCATTGTATTATACTTTGGTGCTATTCACCATTATCATTCTTTGTATTATATTGGAACACCTTATCTATGTTGGAATCATGATTGACGTTAGACCAAAAATTGCAAGAATTATTCTTCGTTATAATCGCTAGAGTTAGGATCCACAAGAGGCGGTTAGTCCATGTCATGAAACACATAGGGAACGTTGAACCTAATGTTCAACAATCGCCCTCCCCTTTACGCAAGTCAAGTGAGTTTCGAACTCGAGACCTGTTGCTCTAATACCACTTGTTGGAATCATGATTGTTGTTAGACCAAAACCCGCAGGCATTAGTCTCCACTACAATCACTAGCGTTAGGATCCACGAGAGGCGGTTAGTCCATGTTGCGAAACTCATGGGGATTGTTGAACCCAATGTCCAACAATCGCATTGCCTTGGCCCATTTATCCCATGGCACACCATTGTATCATTATATGGAGATATCTCAACAAACATGGGTATTCCCACCTTGTCCCTATTGATATTTTGTACACACGTCACCTTTATGACTTGTTGTTGACAAGTAGTTCCTCTTTGCCTTCCATAGGCCATTCTCCTTCGTTGGACACTCCACTACCTCCTTGATCCTTCATGGGTAAAGAAACAATGATGTATTCAATCATATAATTTGATCCTAACCTCACACATCAAGGAAAAATATGTTATCACATCAAAACTACTCACCTACAACATTTTAGTAATCATATAGAAATGCATCACTATTGGCATGCATAATGCTCATTTATGGCCCCTTTCGACCATCACATGACCTCAAACTTATCAAAAATATCCTAGTGAAAATATGGAATGACTTATCTTGGCCAAAGAAAATATTATCCTCAAAAAGTGCACAAGTATATTGTAGATATTTCCCTCTAAAGCTATGTTTTCCCTTAAAATAGTTTTTTTTCATTGTTTCCAACCTCTATCAATGTACCTAAATTAGAGGTTAGTTATATCTGGACCAAATTTAACCCTAGTTTATATTTTTAATCTTTATTTGGTCATGTTTAATTACCATTTAGAAGACCATTCCAAGGGGTTCAACCACTATTCTATTATAAATAAAACATTTGAGGTCACTCCATCCATCCATCCTTACAAGTAAGGTTATGTTGTAAAACAAACACTAGGGTTTTGAGGACTTGTTCCTCTTTATTGAACTTTTCTAGTTTATGTACCTTACTCACCAACCAATGAGGGAGTCACAAGCACACCAAGGAAACTAAAGACTCATCCAGAGGGGATTTGGATCCCATTCAAATTCAACAAGCTCATCCACCAAGTGTAACCATTTGGCCTTATCATTGGCGATGCAATTATATGTACTCTTTCATCTATTATGTTCATGTTGATTAAATGACTTTCATTCTTTGTTTCTTTATCTTATGAGTAATTTAAGGTTTGAAGCATACAAAGTAGACATAGGGTTTGACTGTCTAACTCTCCAAATCATGTTTTTGGGATTAATATGAAAACACTAAACTTGTGAGATTTTTCCACCCTTGTGACAAATCTACACCCACACCAGCGATGAATGCATTTGTTGACGCCTATGAAACTTGATCCACAACTTCAAATCATGATCTCTTCACAAGTTGTAGACCACCTAGTCACTGAGATACAAATATATGAACTTGTGAATATTCCCTTGAATACCACAACTACCACCTTGGAAAACATTGAAGGGGAATTATTTAGTCCAAAAGACATCATGTTATACTCAAATAACCCCCATGTACTATAAAATACAGTTTTCATGGTATTCTTCTTAGCTATCTAGATCATATGGTAATCGAAGAAACCATTTATGAATGAGTATGCATCATTACCAATGACCTTCTGTAACAACCCTTTTTCTATAACACCCTATGTATGTAAACCCAACTATATAAATTATAGATGTATATAAATCTATGTGGAAATAAATTGATGATTGGATGAACGGAGGGACACACAAATCCAAAGTTCTAAGAAGAGGGTCACAATGTGCTTATTAGAGTGCATGTAATGTATTTGTTAGTTGCTTATTGTGTGCTGAGAACAAACCCATATGGCCACATTGAATTTCCTTAACCTCATCCTGATTGGTGACCAACCAACACTGACAGGCATTGAAGAATATTAAATGGGACAACGTGGGTACACTTGTTTGTACGTGGTAGAAAGCACTCAGAGTCAGTAAGCAATATTTATAGAGGATACATTTTCAATTGGGAACATTGTGAAAAGAAAAAATCATAAGGTTTTACTAAGGTTGACTTAAAAAATCAACCCTCCCAGTTGCTCCAATGACAATTATTCACTACATAGCAACTTTTTCTTCGATAGTTGTGAGGGTCACTAGAAGCACAGTCAGCACCTCAAGATGCGAAATTGCTTGAAAAACACCCAATCTCTTGACATGATGCACTAACCATTCAAGCCTTTAGCCCCAAGAAACCCTAATGGCAAGAGGATGGTAGATTTCATCTCATTTATGAGGAAAACAAACTCGTTGATGATCCAAAAGAGGGAAGGAGTGTTCAAAATTTCTATAAATGCAAGAGGATGGAGAGCCAAAAAAAATTGTACATTGTTATGTTGCCAAAATTACTCCGAAGCAATCAAGCATACCATTGTTAAGAGAATTCCACCATTTGATAGAGTTTTCTTCGCTTCTATCATAGAGTAAGAGCTTTGAAAAGAGATTGAGAAGGGGAAATCCTTATTGAGTTATTGATCACCATTGCTTAATCAACTCTCTTCAAGTGTCTTTGATATTCATTTGTATCTCTTTCACTACCAACAATCAATAATGAGGATATTTTTCCTACTCCTTTGTTGATTTATTTTTCTCCACAAGCTTATTTCATGTTATTTTAGTTTAGTTTCAGTTTAGTTTTTTTTATGCATTGTTTCCAATTAATTCAATGCTTCGTTAGTCCATATTTAATCACTAACACCACTCGTTATTTGTATATTTCCTTGTAGGAAGCAACTGGCTACAATGAAGGAGGATTTGGGACTCATATGCTACCAAACACATCATACAAAATGGTGACTCCACTTGCTTTCTTTTTGTGATCTAATTGGTTGTTTTGCAGACCTTTTCTCACTCTATTTACATTGGTTTTCTATTACATTATTTCTCTGAACCTTTGCAAGCCTCCATTGGACCTGTTCGCTGCCTAAAAGCATCCATTTTCATTTTTTCAGCTCAGTCTTGTGGTTGTTTGCAAAAGCAGTCGTGTGGGTCTGACAACTGTGTAGAACATAACCCGCAAAATACACAGAGAACCAAAATTTCATTGTAATTTCCTCTTCCTGAACTTTTTGGCAACCTTTAGTGACCTGCCTACACTCCTACATTTTTTTACAGTTCATATAAACTTTAATTTTTCTTTACTAACCATCATAAGTAGAGTAATTTGTTTATCTTTTAATTTAAAATTTTGTATGTTGGGGCTAGGAATAGTGTGATTAAGAACGAGAGTAGGCCCTCCCTCCCTTGAACCCTTGTGGTGAACTTATGGGGGGGTCCAAAATGGTTCTAAAATACTACCTACCATCTTCCTTTTAATTGGAACATTACACATAGCTTAACTAGGAACAAAGTAAGTGACCTTAATCCACACATCTTTTTTACTTGTTTTGCTCAAATCAATTAATATCACATATAGCTTAACTAGGAGAAAATTAAGTGGCCCTATTCCACATATCTTTTTACTTATTTTGATACTTAATTTCATTTATTTGGGGACTAGGAGTTGGTGTTAGTAAAGAAAGAGAGTAGGCCCTCGCTCCCTTGCACCCTTGTGGCAAACTTGTGGGGGGATCTGAAACATTTCTCAAAGCACTAATTTTCCTTCTCCCTACATGCTCACACAACATAATTAGGAAAAGTAAGTTACCCATTATCCACACAACTTTTATTTTCTTTCAAGGAACAACATAACATAGTGTAATTAAGGGGATTATAAAGGATCATCGCATATCCATGTCATTACAATTCACATTTTGTATGTTCACCATTTCACTTGCACACGCCATCACCCCACACACTAAATTTTACTTAAATTTTGTGCAAATGGTATCCTATTTTGGAATCTTTGTACTTAGTTTATTTTGAATTTACAGTTTGGCACACCCTAAGCAAAGAAATGACTCTCTAAAAGCAACCTTAACTTGAACACATTGAACTCCCCACAAGGGCCACAAAATAATTTATAGCTCATGTTAGGATCATGGGGGTAGAAAGCACATATGTTGTCATGGTTGTTTTTCATCTTGAAACATATAAGTTGTCTTTTTAAGGAACATAAAATCCTACATCGAGTGACAAAACCGGTAATGAGTTGAAACCCGTGAAGGGGCAAAGCTTAGACGATGAATTATCATGAACCTCCTTGTTGTCTCCTAAAACTTGGTATGGGTTTTGGGTTCAAAGTTAACAACGAGAAGATGATATTCACTCATTCCTATTGGACGTAGATAGCTTAGTGGCTAAAATCTTAGGGCATATTTCCCTATAGGTAGTGGGTACAGGAGCACCTGCACCTGGAGGTAATTTCAATCAGATTATTGAATGTGTCTCCAGTTCTTTTGGGTCATAGCTCCAATACCCCTCGATATAACCCTCTTCCATACCTTGGTTGGTTTTTGGTTGTTGGAAGCGTCATCGGTACTTTTGGGACATGGAATCAATAAAATCATCATAAGGCCTAGTTACTCTTTTGAGTGGAATGATGTTAGGTCTTTTTAGGGTTTTTTTATCATATGCAAAACCTCACTAACCTTTCTATTAATTGTTTCACATGTGTTTCACACATTAAATACTTTTTAAGGGAAATTAACCATTTATTTTTCACTTTCACTAATGTATGTGATTCACTTGGTTTGCTAAAAAAACCCCTCCTCGCCATATACTTCCACACACGTCTTAGGGCATCATAGGGGACCCAAGGATTACCTGTCACTCTAGGCGCCTTCAAGATGACCCTCCATTACCGGGAGGTGTTTCTGGTCTCTCAACATTTCATCATAGGAGACATCATACATCTACCTTGTTTGGCACAACCATTCTTGGTGCAACTTTGATAGGATCTACTTCCCCTCAAGGTACCCCTTTCACCACCCTTTAGGGGAGCCCCAACACTACCCCACAAGGTACCTCTACCAGCACTTCCCTGCATGGAAATTCTTTTAACATCCCATTACAAGGTCATTCTACCCTGGAAAATACCAATAGAATCCCATTTGTAGCTTCATTAAATCTCCCAAATCTTACGAGACTTACAAATGTTCCCATTGCACATAATCAACAATGGTACCCTATGCCAACCAAGTTACCTTCATATACCCCTAAATTTGAAGGAAAATAGGGGGAATACCTAGCCAATTATATTATGACCTTCCATTTATGGTGTTCCTCCAATAGTATCATTCAGGTCTCGGTTCTTCTGAGACTATTTCAATGCACCGTCAACGGCCCTGCTTTGAAATGGTATGTAAGAAAGACCACAAGTTCCCATCAAACCTTTAATTCCTTGTAAGATCTTTCTTCACCTTCTTCCAGCTCCCAATTCATCTGACACATGTTTGGAACTATTGACCCACTTTCGGCAAACTACCTCCACCCATATTTCAAACCATGTTCATGAATGGAAGAAGTGTCATAGTCTATACAAAGTGGACATAATAACAACTCTTCTTCTATATTTCTTCTTAAAATCTCTTTTTCTTGCAATTGCAGAATATTTCGCCATAACTATGTCACAATCAAAAGAAGAGGCCATCATAAATCTCAACAATTTGAGCTCATTTACCAATAATCAAGGTACCTTTACTCTGTTATCCCATGTGTTCCTTGCCTACAATCCTTTATTTAAGATAAACCGGGAGCGTCAACTGTTGCAGATAGTTGATTGGGACCATCACCTAGAATCAACTAGTGAATACCTTCCAATATATTAGGAATATGTATGGTACACAACCTCATTTTCAACCACTTGGCGAGCCACCCAAAACACTAGCACCATCAAATGTTGGATACTACCTCAACCAACCTGCACCTCCTCAAAACCCTCTCATGCAAGGGAATCAATACCTAACACGCACTTTGGAAGCAGTTTCAACCTCCCAACCTGCCTATGCAAACCCTCAACAAGGGAATCCTTATTTTCCTTTCCCAACACCACAATAGAATAACCCTCCATCTTAGTAGAATGCGGGGGTAAATTTTTTTCAACCTTCATTTCCTCAACAATAATAGTCATTTGAGCAAATCAACACTACAAACCCACCCAATGCCATTAAAAAGAAGGGGAAGAATAAACAAAAAGGAGATCAAGGACAAGGGGAAACCAACAATAATACGCAATGGTGTTGACTGGAGGAAATCCACCCAATTGAAACCAAAACCAAAACCGCGGTACAAACAGACTGCACCAATTGTAGCTCTTGAATGCATGATGACTACATCAAATGGTAACCAGACATAGGATACTCAACCACCAAATCTAGAAACAACAAATGTTGTGACAAACGAGGCTCCCTTTCTCCCTTACACAATTACTCAAACCCCTTTTCTCTATCCTCCACTTGGTTTTGTTTTGCACGAAGTCATGGTGACCCTCACTTTACTAAACACGACTCTTGCTATACCTATATTATATTTGGCCCCTCAATCCATGTTGGAAAGCTCAGGGGTCACGTTTACGGGATTGGTTACCAAAAATCCCCCTCAAGGGACTCTACCCCCGAAGTACCACCTACATCGACACAAGAGAGTGCCACCAAGAAGAATAAAGGAAAATCCAAGAAGAATGATACCCCAACTACCTCTTCTCCTAGGGTACCTACCCCATGTGCATTATCTGATGTATTGAGGCACCCTACCAACCAATGCCCAACATTGGAAGAGTTGAAATCCCTTCTTCAAGACCTAATGGCACCTACACCTTCACCCCCCACTCCTAGAGAGAAGGCCACCTCATTGCGCAATAAGGAATTACGCACCAACCACCCATGCATTATTTTCACACAGAATAGTCATTATACTCACCATTGCCTCGATCTCCCTAGATATCGGGATGCATTGGTTTCCCTCCATCAGACCATGATTGTTACATCATTACTTCCTACAACTAATGATGCACCTTAAACCATTTATTGTGACTTTAAGAAAGGATCCCCACAAGCAATTCAACATATGATTTCTGCCATCATACCTCCCATACTATGTGAATCTCCACTAGGAAGAAGAAGAAGACCAAATCAACTCCTCCAAAACTAGCCCCTTAAATCAACTCCTCCAAAGCTAGCCCCTTCATGTGCTTCTTCCCGCTTTTTCTAAATCTAGGATTATTAGGTGGAACACAACCACTATAAGCATGCCACCTCTAGATGTTCCTCCCAACTCATTGTCAAGACCTATGAGAGACGATGCCACTCAAACTATCTACTACATAACCTCAGAAGTTGCATCACTTGCTTTACATCCATGGGATATCTACACCAGCACTTCCCACATCTCATCCACTTATATGCTTCTGCAAATATCTGGGCAGGTTAATGTAGCACAACACCCTTCGCACAAAAATCAAGCAAAGCTTCCTCCTAGGGAGGACAACTCTTAGGATCTCAAGACGTCGAAACCCTCCCTGGAACCCTCTCCTCTTTACCATCTGGCAACAATCAAGGAGATACTACACCTCGAGTGTTGATGACAGGCGATGCCACATTTGGTTCATTTCTTCCTCTATAGGAACGATGATTAAAGCCATCTACTCATCCTTCCACAGTGTTGAGATCACTTCACCCATTCCAAAGGTTGCACCACAAATGGTTGCATGTACTCATCCTATCTATGCATTGTCAATATCACTTGGTTCTAGGGCGGCAACAACAAAATCATTTCCATGCTTGTCAACCAACACTTCCCCCTGACCTCATAACCTATCATCACCTCCATCACCATTTGAAAACCTCTTTCATTTTGATGAGGATGGCCATGAGAGAACCTAAATGTATGTGGGATTCCATGCACCATTGCTCTTCCTTCCTACCATAAACATCATTCACACCTACGGACGCACCAGTTAACACCATTTGCGCAATAGAAACCAAGGATTTTCTAACAACAGGGTCATGTAGATTGGTTCAAAAACCCTATCCTAATGCCTAATGTGTTTGAAGAAGGGAATATGTACCATATCTCAAAAACCCTATCCCAGTGCCTGATTGTACAGACTTGGCATCCTTCTAGGAGGCAACTCATGGAAGATGAAAAGGACCAAAAAAAAATGCATAGCTTGATGAATAGTTGATCATGGACGTCGTAAAGGATGGTACAGACTTGGCATCCTTCTACGAGGCAACTCATGGAGGATGAAAAGGACTAATCCTGCAGGAACAGTCTCAACAAGCGCGTAGTATACAAGATCCAGAATTGGATGAATCTTCACAATGCCAAGCTGAGCCACAGCAACAAAACCAGACCTTATCAAAAAACTTGCAAAACATATCGTTGTCACACAGCTAACCTCACGGAGCTTCTTGCAGCGCCTTCTCTCATCGAGTGGAAACCATCTGAGCATTAAAAAAAGCCTTCCACCATACACCAAGAAAACCAACGCTGCAACAAACGATATAACCGCAACAAACAATGACCCCGTCACCTCCAGCACAACATTGTGGCCAACCCTCCACATGAATACCCAAATGCAGAACTTGGTAACATAAATCAAACCATTCAAAATAAAATAGGCCGGCCGAATTGTGCGGATCCACGGGCTTCCTCGTGCCTGATAATATACCTGTGCCCAAAACAGCACAAGTAATGTATACGCGGTCAAGAATAGTAATCCTGGAAATTCTAGCACTGCAACTGCAAAAACCCTTGGCTTCAACGCGAGCACGCGACTGTGGAATCCAAAGGTGAGAGCTCGTGCTCCACAGACGATGAAGTTCAGGAAATGGAAAAGCTTCTGTATTGTCCACCCAAATTCTGGAACGCGTAGTTGAATCAGAATGGTTTGTACGAGGGCCACAATGCCAACAAACGCGTAAGCAATGGAGATTCCTGTGTACAAATCCGCTGCCACAAACCATTCGCTAGCTGAGTCCTTGGTCTTCTCCCACCATCCTGCTGCCGCAACAGTGGCCGCGTATTCTATTATCCACCTCAACATTCTGCTAATTTGTTCAAACTCTCTATAATCTCGCAAGCCAGTATTTCATAAATCATTATAGAGGTGAACAACTATATATAAAGTTGATCGACGTCTCTCTCTTTATAATCAATGGCACCGATTGGTTTACGTGATAATAACATTTTAAATTCTAATTTAACTTATATCGTATTTTTTATTTTTTTCATAATATAATATATAATTATAATACTTTTTTTTCTCAATCAGTATCTATCACCTCTGATATGTCATCAATATCTATCAAAAACCTCACTAGAAAAAAGTAAAACAAGTTTCAAATATGACCAACCAAATATCTTCAATGTAAGACATTTATAAATAAATAAAATACTTGAGAATCATACTTAATATAAAATAAGCAATATCAGCTTACTATATCGAACAAAACATATATCAACGCACCTGTGCCTATTTATGCATTGATATATGGAATGTAAGGGTGTTTTTTTTTTTTTAATCTTCTCCCTGATATATGGAATGTAAGGGTGTTTTTGTGAATCTGAGACTGATCAATATATAATTCTGTTATATTAATGAATTTCCAGTATTGTAATTTAAAAAAAAAATAACATATTTCAAAATATATTTGGATTAATTTGTATTTATCATTATAGATATCAATAATAATGATCACAATGTTTTCCAAATAAAACTATAAGAAACACCTCATTTCCAAATCTTTAACATTTTTATTCATTAATATCAATAATAATGATATCTTCCAAATAAAAATATTAGAAACACCTCATTTTCAAATATGTAGCGTTTTCCTTTAACTTTTAGAAAATATGCATGGTCAAAAAATATATATATTAACTATGATTATGGGTTTTTTTCTTCTCAGTTTTTGATGAAATCAGAATCAATTGTAGAATTGAGGCTTCTGTGATCCATCATAGTTGTAAGAAGAGCTTCGGCATAAATCACATGAAAAAGACCTTTGTCGACGCGTTTCGAACCAACTAGTGTGGTTCATCGTCAGGACAAGTTGAAGAAACAGATCTGGCCTAGCAAGTTAAATAGACATAGCAGAGACTCCAACAACTATAAAACGGCTATTTTTGACTCTTGGACCAAGGTAAAAATTATATTAATAAATTTAATATGCTCATTATTTTCATATTATTAATATTATTTTATTTCTAGAAATAAGTGAAATTAGGTAAAAAGAATAGAATCCTAAGTAATTTATTTAGTTAAATAACTTTATGTTATTAATATATTAATACTAAAGGTGCCTATTCATATTCCGAAAAATAGGATGTTAGGTTAAAATAAGAATAAATGAATAAATATATAATTATAATGGTAATAAGTTATTAAATTAATAACTAACTATGAAAGTTTATTAAAGGTATGATAATTTGTTTTTAAAATTATATTCCTTACCATTGGTGTAATATGCTATTTTATCAGTTTATAAATTTATTTTATTTTTGGAAATAAGTGAAATTAGGTAAAAAGAATAGAATCCTAAGTAATTTATTTAGTTAAATAACTTTATGTTATTAATATATTAATACTAAAGGTGACTATTCATATTCCGAAAAATAGGAAGTTAGGTTAAAATAAGAATAAATGAATAAATATATAATTTTAATGGTAATAAGTTATTAAATTAATAACCAACTATGAAAGTTTATTAAAGGTATGATAATTTGTTTTTAAAATTATATTCCTTACCATTGGTGTAATATGCTATTTTATCAGTTTATAAATTTATTAAATTTACAATTAATAATATCCATCCTACGAGGTTGGATCGAAAAGTAAGAGTGAATGTTTGTTAACTAATTTAATTAATTTAATGAGAATATATATATATCTATGTGTGTGTGTGTGTGTGTGTGTAATTTGTGATAGAAAAATATTTGGAAAAGCCAAAAAGAGCTGAAAATAAAAGTTTAAAGAGAAGCAATCACACCAATAAATAAAAATAACATTAACATAAATATCCTAATTTATATATACCTATAATAATGACCTAATGAATGAAATAATAGACAAGCAAAGGACCCTCGTCGGCCCTCATCAAAGAGAAAATCTTATATCTACATACAAACCGAATATTAATCATAAATTTTTTTACCGGAGGAACAAACTAAAAAGGCCAGAATAGGATGAAGACTATATTAACAAGAAGAAAGCAACCTCGATGAACAAAGGGGGAAGGAAGAAACCCTAAGATAACAGGGCAGGGATCCAACTTCTACTCACCTTCCAACCATCATCTCCGTTGAGATTGTTGGGTCTTCGCTCAATTTCAATAGCTTCCCTTAACTTGTGATGATGGAACCGATCCACTCTGGCAATGACTTTGGCCTCCTCAATGCAGACATGATGCTTAGTCTTGTCCACATGCTCTGCTAAGGCTGAGGACTTTGTTCTTCCATGTCTCAGGTCTGCTGCATGTTCACAAATTCTCTGCTGGATGGAGTGCCCTGTTTCTCCTATATAGGGAGTCCCACAAGAGCAAGGAATCAGATAAACTCCCTTCAAGTCCTTGGGGTTAACAGGATCCTTCACCGATCGCAGGGAATTACGAATGGTTTTGAGGGGCCTGAAGGTCGAGGGAATATCAAACTTTCTAAGGACCCGAGCAATCTTGTCCGTGGTTCCATGGATATAGGGAAGATGGACTCCTGGATGGCGATCCTTAGGCTCTTTCTTAATCAACACATTTTTGGAGGCTCTAAGGAAAGCCTTCTGCCCAAGTTGCCTACTGTATCCGTTTTCCACAAAGACATCAAGGAGGTGGGATCTCTCTCCATCCAGGCTCTCCTTATCTGAAATCCTGAGGGCACGCGTAGCTAGGGTGTTAAGAACACCCATCTTCTGAGCCGGGAAGTGATGAGAATCGGCGTGAAGATACTGCTCTGTGTGCGTTTTCTTTCTGTACACCGCGTGGGAGAGAGAGCCGTCCTTCTTCTTAGAAATAAGAATATCCAGGAAAGGGAGGCTGCCATTGACCTCTTTTTCCATGGTGAACTTAATAGCGGAGGATTGGCCGTTGAGGTGATCCAAGAAACGATCCAGCTCCTCATGGCCATGGGACCAGATGACATTAGTGTCATCTACATACCTTTTCCAAAGCTTGTGAGGGAGACGAGCCGAGGCAAGAGCTTTGGCTTCGAAATCTTCCATGAAAAGATTCGCCACTATCGGGGAGAGGGGGGAACCCATGGCAACACCACAGGTCTGCTCGAAGAACTCACCCTCAAAATTGAAGAACGTGAAAGTGAGACATACCTCGACTAGATGAGCGGTATCTGGATCCGTTAGGCGGTAGATCACTTCCATGGCCTCTTTTATAGGAATGCTCATGTACAAGGAGACCACATCGAAGCTGACAAGAATGTCCTCAGGGTCGAGCCTAATATCCTCGAGATCCTTGATGAAGG
>APFE031223835.1:0-25525 GCA_000404065.3 Pinus taeda
ATTATTATAACAATAACAATAAAGACCAATTATTTATGATAATTAATAACTGTACAAATAATAGCAACTATATTCTTATATATTTATGATTATTATATTAATATTATTATAATAATATAAATTATTATTATTATTATTAGGCTTTAGTATTTTTAATAGTTATCTTACGGTTTGTATACATTGGGTTTATAATATTAGTCCCTTTTGTTTATTATTACCTAAGGGTTTAATACTAAAATCTCAAGGGATTATGAACCAACGAGAATAATATTAAACAAAAAGGACTAATACTATCAAACCAAGGAACTAATAAACCCAACTCTTTAATATTATAAACCTAAGGAATTAGTGAACCCAATGGATAAATATTAAAAACCTAAGGGATGAAGAAGCACAAGGAATTAATATTACAAACACAAGAGAAACTAAACATCACCATGATTGATATTATAAACCCAACATTGGTAAACCCTAATATAAATATTAGAAAGACAAAAATAAACATGGTTTATTTTCATGGTGAGAGAATTCTTGTCACAATGTGACATTAAACCATGGTTGGCCATGGTTGCCTCTGATTGACAATGGTTGACCATCATTGATATTATAAACATAAGGTATCAATAAACCCAAGGAATTTATATTATAAACCCCAAGGAATAATAAAACTAAGGTATTAATACAGAAACCCCAAGGGAATAATATTAAACCCATGGGACTAATATTATAAACCCAACATTGTTAAACCCAAATATAAACACTATAAACACTAAAATAAATATGGTTTATTTTCATGGTGAGTCAACCTTTGTCAAAATGTGACATTCAACCAAGGGACTAATATAATAAAACCAACATTGGTAAATCCAAATATAAATAGTACAAATACTGAAATAAATATTCTAAACATTAAAATAAACATGATCAACTATCATTGATTTTCATATTATAAACCTAAGGGAATAGTAAACCCAACTTATTTACATTAATACTAAAATCCCAAGGGATTAATATTAAAACCCCAAGGGATTAATACTAAAACCCCTAGGAACTATGAACCCAAGGGAATAATATTAAGCCCAAGGGATTAATACTAAAGCCCTAAGGGATTATGAACCCAAGGGTATAATATTAAGACCAAAGGACTAATATTATAAACCGAATATTCGTAAACCCAAATATAAATATTACAATCACTAAAATAAACATGTTTTATTTTCATGGTGATAAAATCTTTGTCAAAATGTGACATTCAAGCACGGGACTAATATTATAAACCCAACATTCGTAAACCCAAATATAAATACTAGAAACACTAAAATAAACATGGTTTATTTTGATGGTGAGACAATTCTTGTCACAATGCAACATTCAACCATGGTTGACCATGTTTGGCTGTGATTGATAGTGCTTTACATTGGATTAATATGAAAACCCCAAGGGAATAATATTAAACCCATGGGACTAATATTATAAACCCAACATTGTTAAACATAAAACCAAGTGAATAATATTAAGGCCAATGGATTATGAACCCAAGGGAAAAATATTAAGCCAAAGGGACTAATTTTATGAAACCAATATTGACAAACCCAGATATAAATACTACAAACACAAAAATAAACATGGTTTATTTTGATTGTGAGACAATCCTTGTCAGAATGCAACATTCAAACATGGTTGACCATGGTTGGCTATGATTGACAATGGTTGACCATGATTGATATTATAAACCTAAGGGAATAGTAAACCCAAGGGATTAATACTAAAACCCCAAGGGATTATGAACTCAAGGGAATAATATTAAACCCAAGGAACTAATATTATAAACCCAATACATATAAACCCTAGGACAAATATTATAAACATTGAAGTAAACATGATCGACCATCATTGATCTTCATATTGAGACAATCCTTATCATAATTCCATGTTATACCATGGTCAATATCATAATAAACCATGTTTGACTTAGGAATAAGAAACCCAAGTGATTTATATTATAAATCCAAGGGATTAATACTAAAACCCCAAGGGATTATGAACCAAAGGGAATACTATTAAACAAAAGGGACTAATAATATAAAGCCAAGGGAATAATAAACCCAAGGGATTGATATAATAAACCCAAAGAAATAATAAACCCAAGGGATTATTATTTATTTTCATGGTGAGACAATCCTTGTCACATTGTGACATTCAAGCATGGTTGGCTATGATTGACAATGGTTTACCATGATCGTTATTATAAACCTAATGGAATAATAAACCTAAGGGATTAATATGTGAAACCCAAAGGAATAAGAAAATGAAGGGATTAATACTAAGATCCCAAGGGAACAATACTAAATCCAAGAAACTCATGTTATAAACCCAATGTATATAAACCTTAAGAAAAATATTATAAACATTAAAATAAACATGATTGACCATGATTGATTTACATATTAAGACAATCTTTGTCAATGCGGTGTTGTACCATGATTGAACATGATTTATTTTCATAGTGAGAGAATATTTGTCACAATGTGATGTTGGACCATGGATGACCATGGCTAATTTTCATATTGAGACAATCTTTGTTCCATTGTGATGTTGTACCATGTTTGACCATGGATGACCATGGTTTTCATAATGTGACATTGGACGAAGAGACCATCTTCATCACAATATGACCATGATTAAGAATGGTTGATTTTCACATTGAGACATATTTGTGACACTCAGACGTTGGACCATGGCTGATTTTCATATTGACCATGGTTGACCACAATTGACCATGATTGATTTTCATTTGAGACAATATTTGTCACAATGCGGTATTTGACCATGGTAGACCATGATTGAAGATGGTTGACACGACTGATTTTCATATTGATACAATAATTCTTATAGTGTGATGTTGGACCATGTTTGACCATGAACGGTCATGCTTGATGATGATTGGCCATGTTTGATTATCATATTGAGACAATCTTTATCACAAAGTGACGTTGGAAAAAGAGACCTCGTCACAATGTGAACATGATTATTGACCATGGTTGACCATAGTTGACAATGATTGACCATGGTTGATTTTCGCATTGAGACAATCTTCGTCAAAATGTGATGTTGAAACATGGTTGACCATGGTCGAAAATGGTTGACCATCGTTGATTTTCATGTTGAGACAGTTCTTTCACAATGTGATGTTGGACCACAGCTGACCATGATTGATGATGGTTGATTTTCATATTGACCATGGTTGACCATGATTGACCATGGTTGAGCGTAATTGACCATGATTGATTTTTATATACAATCTATGTGACAATGTGACATTTGAATAAAATAAACCCTAAAATAAACATGGTTGTCCATCGTTGACCATGATTGATTTTCATATTCCCATAATCTTTGTCACAATGCAATGTTGGACCATTGTTGGCCATGATTGATTTTCATATTGAGACAATATTTTTCACAATGCAACATAAGACCATGGTTTATTTTCATATAGAGACAATCTTTGTCACAATGCAACATTGGACCATGGTTGACCATGATAGTATTATTTAATGCTATTAATATTAATAATTAATGTTAAAATTAATATTTATAAATATTAGTAATATTAAAAGTAATTATAATAGTATTAAAAGTAATATTAATATTCGTATTCATATTCATATCAATTAATATTAATATTAATAATTAGCCCGTAGGAGTTTGGTCTAATTACAAGCGAACGATTTGCTAAGTCATTCATGCAGCTATGCAGGTCACGAGTTCAAGCCCCAAGCGTACTCAGGGGACGTTCATGCAGGCTGGGCGGGCCCTCCTAGAGGTTATAGAGGTAGCCAATGGGACTCGACCCTGTGTAACACAAGTATGATACCACTGTCGTTGCTGATTCCTATATATATATATATATAATATATATATATGAGAGTACCTTTTGGATTAATCACATTATTAGGATTTGGTCGACTTTTCAAATCAAATAATGTGGTTCATCCATATTAAATGTGGCTTATCCACATTAGTTGGTTCAAAATGTCGACCAAATCCTAATAATGTGATTAATCCTTAACACTCTCATTCACAATATGGATCACAAAAGCCTAATTTCTAACATTTATAAATAATATTAAAACTTGATATTAAAATTTCATTAATTTTCAATGTTATTAATGTTGATGGTATATTATATGAATTAATTAATTAATATAATACCAATGATATTAATAATTAAAATAATAATAATAGATAAGATTGTAAATTAAAAAAAATTAATATTATTTTTAATATTAAATGTTGATGATATTATTTATAATAATAATGTTAATGTCATTAATAATTTTAATATTGTTAATTAAATGTTATGAATATTAATATTGGAGACCTATAATTGAATGCATAATTTATTCTTCTAATTATATTCATCATCTATTTCAATTTATTCTTTTAATCTATTTCATATTTTTGATTTTATGTTTTAGAATTGTATTTCAAAAATTATTATTCAACAAATATATTTAAATGCTTAGTCATTGACTAGTATTGATATCTATAAATTTTTCAAATTAAATTTAATCTACTTTACATTTTAAGAATTTAATGTTCAACAAAGATAAATTTTAGAATTATATTTCAATATTTAATATTTTTCAAAAATAGATACTTATCATTTATTAATTGATGTTTTGTTGTTATTTTCCACTTGACATTTTAAAATTTATATGTTTAATAAAACTAAGTTTTACAATTACATTTCAAAATTTGTTGTTTCACAATGAACATGGATAATTTGATACATATCCATTTTTTGTGATTAATTTTAATATACATTTCATATTTTAATGTTTTTATCTTTAATAAAGACAAAATTAGTATAATCTTTCAAAATTTTATGTGTTATAATTACAACTTGGAATCCATATATTTATGATGTGTTGTTATTTTCCAATTTACATCAATTATTTTAATGTTTTTCTACTCTTTCAAAACCATGTATATTTATAATGTTGTATTGTTCTTTTCCACTCAACATTTTAAAATTTATGTTTAATAGAACTACAAATTTTTAAAAGTAAGCTTCAAAATTACTATTTCACAAATGTGGACATGCATAATTTAATAGATGTAGAAGATCTTTAATTAATTTTATATTCTATGGCATGAAATGATAATTTTATTATAAAGATATATTTTCAACATTTGTAATTTCATAAATATAGAGATAAAATATTTTGTATTTATATATTAATAATTTTTTCCCTATTAAATTTATATGTGTGTGTATATTTAATAAATATGATTTTCTTAATTACATTTCAAGGTTTATTGGACATCTATAATTGAATGTATAATTTATTCTTCTAATTATGTTCATCATCTATTTCAATTTATTTTTTAATCTATGTCATATTTTAATTTATTTAGAATTGCATTTCAAATATTGTTATTTAACAAATATATTCAAAGTTCACCGATTCACCAATATTGATGTCTATAATTCTTTCCTACTTTACATTCTGAAATTTATGTTAAGTGAAACTATAAATTTTTAAAAGTAAGCTTCAAAATTACTATCTCAAAATGTGGACATGTATAATTTAATAGATGTAGAAGATGTTTAATTAATTTTATATTTGATGGCCTAATATGATAATTTTATTATAAAGATATATTTTCAACATTTATAATTTCATAAATATAGAGATAAAAAGTTTTGTATTTATATATTAATATTTTTTTCCCTATTAAATTTATATATATGTGTGTGTGTTTTTAATAAATATGATTTATTTTAATTACATTTCAAGGTTTATTGGACATCTATAATTGAATGCATAATTTATTCTTCTAATTATATTCATCATCTATTTCAATTTATTCTTTTAATCTATGTCATATTTTAATTTATTTAGAATTGCATTTCAAATATTATTATTTAACAAATATATTTCAAAGTTCACCGGTTCACCAGTATTGACGTCTATAATTTTTCAAATTAAATTTAATCTAGTTTACATTTTAAAAACTTAATGTTCAACAAAGACAAATTTTAGAATTATATTTCAATCTTTATTATTTTTCAAAAATAAATACTTATCATTTATTAATTAATTGCATGTTTCCCGTTGACATTTTAAAATGTCTATATTTAATGAAAATAAACTTTGGAAATAAATTAATATTTTATATTTAAAAATGTATAAATGTTATTTTATTTTTATTAAATTATTATCTAAATAAAATCACTTATTCTTTTATTTACTATAAATTAAATTAAATTACACTTTTATTTTTACTAGATTGTATTTTGAAATTATAAAATTATAGTAATATTTTTCATTTTTATTGTAATGCTATTTTACGTAAAATTCCTGGTACCATTCCAATTAAAATAACTTATGCCTATGCGGCTATACATCAATCAATAAAAGTAGATGGATGTATCTCAAAAAATATAAAGGCATTTGCCTCATCCATAGAAACTAAATGTAACGATTCCTATCCATGATTTTTTTTTTTACATAGTAACATTGGTGATAAAAAAAAATACGAAATATTAAATACTATTTTAATTGCCACCACTGGTCGGAAACCCATCTAGCTTTACAGCTGATGTGTCAACCTTGGCGTGAGTACACAGTCCACTCCATTTTCGATGCACATTCCTTAATGAACTGTCACATATTTACTCCTGTGTTAAATGCTTTCTGCACCGTAACGATTACATGGCTATCCGGATTCATTGAGTTTCTTTTTTTTATTCATATCGCATCGTCCTTCTGCACTGTAGAGATTGTATGGTTATCCGAGTTGCATTGAGTTCTTTCCATAACGCATTAATCACTGCCCGTCCGCTTTGATGTGGCGTGGCAGGTGAGTCCTTGGAACCCGCGGCCTTGGGATTCCTCCAGTCCATCGATGGTAGAGAAGAGTGATGCCAATCCGACCATTCATTTGTGATGCGGAGGGTATACCACCACCTTTTCGAGGGAAAAGGCTCATTCTGTCTTGGCCTTTAACATTTGCTTTGCTCTATGGCGTCTTCTCTATTCCAACACTACATTCTGGTGGTCGTGCTAGGACCTTGGTGGCACGATGTGGCACAGGCTTCCGGCATTTGTATAACTCCATTTCTTACCAGGTTATTGTACGTTTTATTTTCCTCTTTGCAGCTGGACTCAATATTTTTGATGGTTACCCTTCATTTTCCGAGCTAATCTCGGTAAACTTGTTGCAGGAACGGAGGGGATGCAGTGGTTTTTTGGGTATCTTTTTTGAGGCAACTTCTACATGCAGTCGATCTGCTCACTCTTACCCAGGTAAGTGCTTTGCAAGAGTGAACTCCGCATCGATGGAAGGGTTCCATAATTTTATTGGATATTTGGGTCTTGTTCTTGTTAACTATTTCACACTACAAGCGTAAGCCTGAATGATAAGAGTACTATCTCTTTTGTTTATTTATTTCACCTGGAACAAGGAACTGGGACTCTTGGCGGTCCTGTTTGAGACCGCTGAAAGTAACTTCCCCTATTGTCTTAAACTTGTAATGAATTTGTTTTGACATACTACCAGGTTTTGGTTGCCTTTAAGGATTCAGTATTTCGCCATATCTGAGAGATTCCATTTTATGCTGGTACTTGATCTGTTATTTCCCATATTATTTCGCTGTCTAGTATTAAATTTTGTAGAGACTAAGCTATGCTTGGACAAGTTATTGTTTAACTATTTCAGCTATGGCTCAATATTAATTACTATCAAAAAATATGTTAAGCCTCTGTGCATACAGCAGTTACTTCTCTCCTCGACTGTTATAATACAGAGGGTGAAATTGGAATGAACATATGCGTAAAGATTTTATAGGTCATGTCTGAGTTAGTTTCTTGTTTTCGTTCCTGTTCTAGTTAATTCGTATGAATGGTGGATTCTTGTATCTTGTTAAATGTCCACCGCCATTTTCCTCATGCGAATTTCTGGCTATTATATTTTGTGTGATTCACGGTTATAGAAGCTTTGTCTTACAGAAAGATTATATCTAATTTGAAGGGAATTAAAGACTTGTTAATTACTTGACTCGCAACCGTTTTTCTTAAAGACAAGTTCATACATTTCTTTCTTTTCTTCCCTTCCGAGATTATTATCATGAATCTACGGTGCGGCTCAGCTCCGGTTATATATATATATTTTTGAATGAATTCCTTATAACAGGAAAAAGATCTCTATTATCCAATAAATAGAATTTTAATCTATTAATGCGCCCAAATAATTGTTTTCACTACACAGCGTGATTTACTGTGGTCGCTCATACGCCCATAGGGTATTATTCTATCAGAGATGAGCCGGTAAGACCACTAAACTATCGCTCTGAGAATTTGAGGAGTTGGGCAGCGCCCAATCTCTGCGAACCAGGGTTTGTTTGAAATTGCCCGCAGTAACTCATATGTAGTAAATTCGGCCTTATCCTGGCACCTTGCTATTATTATCTAACTCTTTCAATAATGTACTTACAGATTTCAATTTTCATAATAATGCTTAACTTGTTTTATCATCATTGTATTGAACCTCTCGGGTTGACTGTATAATAATAACAATCTCTATTTACCTTACATTTTACTACTCACAGGAATACCATCCCACTGGATTCATGAACCCCTACTCGAATGCTATTGACCTTTCTGTCCTATTCCCTACCACAACTTTCCGGAAAATATCAAGAATTTCTAACTCTTAACTTGTTGTACATACCTAGTATTATTTTCTTTGCTCAGCGACTTACAGTTTCTCAGAAATCATGAATAGAATTTTGTAATTCCTATTATTACACATACTTTAGTTTATAGGCATATACAAAACTTCAGGTTTAATAAAAAAAATAGCTTACTTACCTGACCTTTGTCGGAAGACAGTATACCCTTTTCGGATAGCACTTCCATGTCGTTATCTGTCTTCTGTCCACCCAACCATGAGATAAGTCCTTCTCGACTGTATCTCCCCCCGAGCTATCTTGCAAGGTCCCTAACCTCTGCAAGTGCGTTGCACACCAGGTGCATATGCTATCTGGTCTCTACCAGACTTAGCATCCTCTTTTTACCGTCTGACCTTTCAGCACGGGTTTTCCCCCTCCTCACCTTCTTTTCTTTGGGTGTTTTTCAGTTAGGGGGAGGCAGTTAGGGTTGTTACCCAACAACTGCCTGTTGGCCAATTTCCCTTCTCGAAAATTGGCAGGTTCCCTTTTTAGAAAAAAGAAAAGAACCTTAACAAAAATATTCCGTAGTCAATAACTAGAAAATTATATATATATATATGTTTTTAATTTAATCAACCATCAGCCTTTGGTTTTTTTGTAAATACATATAGTAAAAAAATAATTATAGCAGGATATTTACAATGTTTCGGGATGTCACATCTCCCCCTCCTGAGATTGGACATTGTCCCGATGTCCTTTTGTTATGAATAGTCCTGGATAAGCCCTTTTAATAAGCTCTTCATCCTCCCAAGTGGCCTCATCAGGCCCAAAGTGCTACCACTGCACTTTAATTTGGGTAATAACTCGCTTCGGCAGCTGCACTTCTCTCCGGTCTAGGATGCTTAGTGGCTCGACCAAGACTTCTCCTTCCGGTTCTACCTGCAACCAGTAATATTTCAATCAGTTTTTCTTTTATCATAACTTTTAATCTGGTCAATCTAGATTAATTCTGTCTTGCCATTGGATCACATGTTTAGGATCATACACGTATTTTTTTAATACCGAGATATGGAACACATTATGGACCCGAATGTGACTTGGCAGGGTGAGATGGTAAGCCACTAGCCCTATCCTTGCCAAAATCTGGAACGGTCCATAATATCGGGGTGCCAACTTAGCACATCCGCTCCACTGCAATGTACTTTTCCTGACCTGAATTCTTACATAAACGTGGTCACCAACCTGGTATTCCTTGAACCTTCTCTTTCGATCAGCAAATTTTTTTTGTCTATGTTGCGCAGCTTTTATATTTACGCGTACCCTTTTTACCATATCTTCCATTTCCTTGAGCATCTCTGGTCCCAACCTTAATTTGTCTTCAGGTCCACCCCAGCTGGAGGGTGTTCGGCATTTCTGCCCATACAGGACCTCAAAGGGACTCATTCGTAATGAAGTATGATACCCGTTATTATATGCAAATTCAACCAAGTGTAAATACTCCTCCCACTGCGTTGGTTTTTGCATTACATAAGCTCTTAGCATGTCTTCTACCACCTGGTTCACTCGCTCTGTTTGACCGTCGGTCTAGGGGTGGTAGGCTGTACTGAAATTCAGCTGTGTTCCCAATTCTGCAAATAATGTTCTCCAAAAGGCTGACGTGAATTTCACATCACAATCAGAAATTATTGTCCTCGGAAGTCCATGCAGTTTGAACACATTCTGCATGAAAATCTGGGCAATTTGCACAGCCCTGTATGTGGATTGCACAGGTATAAAATGTGTTGCTTTACTCAATTTATCAACCACCACCATAATAGAATCATTATTCTTCTTTATCCTAGGTAGACCTGTTATGAAATCCATAGAAATGGTTTCCCATTTCCATTCTGGAATGGGTAAGGGTTGTAGTAACCATGCTGGATGTTGATGCTCTACTTTAATTTGCTGACACTCCAAACACCGCGCTAAATACTCATCTACATTCCTTTTCATTCCAGGCCATTGGTATTCTTTTCGTAGCGCAGTGATCATCTTTTGATACCCTGGGTGTCTAGCATAATGGCTAATGTGAAAATCATCTAAAATTAGATTTTTAAGACTGTTTTGATTAGGTACGTATAGTCTCTTTTTATAATGCAGCATTCCTTCATTATCTACTTCATATTCTTGCTAATTTCTCATTCTAGCAGATTTAACCATTTATCTACAGTGTCTGCGTCTATCTGACCCTCAAATATGGCAATGTCAAAGTTAACTTGTACTTGAAAGGGAGTGGTGCTTCCAGAATAGCTATCGGAAGTAGATGTCTCGCCCCCGGGTAGCCACTGAAGGATCTGGGTAAAGTTGTTCATCATCGCATTCCTTTTGTCACTCGAGGGCTTCCTTGAGCAATATTTTGATAGGATATCCTACCCCCTCATCTTTATTTTTATCTTCCATGGGAGGTCATCAGGATTTACGAGGTTGTTCTTGCAAAGGTTCGACCAGTTAAAGCCCTAAATCCTTATATCCCAACCTAGTTGGGAACATGCAAAGAAAAACAGAGAAATAACAAACTGCTCCGATACCACTAATTCATATTTAAAAAGAAATGCAACAAATTACAGATATAATCATAAATACAAATATGCATTAGAAATAACACTTCATTTCATTAATATCAAATACTGAAATATGCTTACAAATAAAATTGAAATAAGACTAGCTCGGGCGATGGTAGCTTATCTCTGAGAGGAGATGTGGCAGCTACATGCCTCTGCACTCTGTTACAATGAGGCTCAAGGACCTTTTTATTATTGAGCAATAAGAGAAATCCCTAAACAACCAAAACCCTAACCCGAGGAGATGTAACACCAAGAGTTTATGGGTTTCGTTGTGGTGCATTGGACAGCAAACTTCTCGGGGTCATGACTTGGTCAAATTATCTTCATTTGACATGCATGATAACCCGTTGGAAAAATATCTCTGAGGACTACAATGGAAAATATGATTTTAGATATAAAATTGTAGGCAGCAGATTGCCAAAAAAATGATGTTTAGGGCCTCAAAATGGCTCCAAAAGTTTAGGACCTGAAAAAATACTAAAAATAGTAAACTATGCTACAATTAAGGAAAATGAAAAATGGAAAGAAATAATGGTGGGGGACCAAGTGGAATTGGCAGGTGGCCACCAATATCCACCTGGATCAAAATCTTTCCACCTCTCTAGGTACCATCAAGCTTACTTACTAACCATCAATCCAAGGATATAGGTGTGTATCTGAGATCTGAGCTCCATAACCAATGCCACTCTCCCTACTTTAGGAACTAGACATCAACAAAAAGTGTCAGCTAGATGTCCTTCCAAGAAATGTCTCACTCACAAAGCCTCAACTTCCTGATAACAAATCATCCCCTATTAAACAGACTGACAACAAATCTATCCAATCAAACTGTTTAACGACTCTAAACATGTAAAAAAATGCTATCAAACTTTCAAGAGATTTACCTTTACAAACATAACCCCAATAAGTAACAAACTTTGAAATGTTCATAAATAAATACAAACCTTCAAGGTCTTCTAGACAACTTGATGTTCATTAGGGGATTTTGAGGTTTAATTGGCCCTCCTAAGAAAAATGTACAACCAAAATAAACTTTATAAGAACCAATAGGATTCATGATGATGATTTCAACCATAGGGGATGACTCACCATTTTTTGAGTAAAAAAGTAAAAAGATTAAAAATTAGTAAAATAATAAAACTATTTTTTCATCTAGTATTTTCAACTTATCTCCCTAAGGTTTTACTCAAATTTGAAGTGGGAGTACTCATTGGATGCAAAATTTAATTCCTCATACAGGGAGTACCAATGTTTCATACTTTTGGTGGACCCTACTACACGAAAAATTAGAAATATGTGAAAACATGTGATTGCAATCACGTTTTTCATGTATTTCTAATTTTCCATGTAGTAGGGTCCAATGAATGTATGCAACATAGGTACTCCTTGGATGAGGAATCAAATTCTCCATCCAACAAGTGTTTCCTCTTGAAATGTGAGTAAACCCATAGAGAGATAAGTTGAAAATAGGAGTTCAAAAAATAGTTTTTTATTTTTTCCCTCTAAAATTTGATGATGTAATCTCATCTTATTTTATTATTTCCACTATTATTTTATAATTTCCTTATGAGACTCATTTTAGACCTCAAAAGTCCCCTAATGTTCTTCTCACTTTTTCATAGTAGGACTTAGAGCTTTCCTAATGAATCTTGACAGAAGATTCCTCAAACATACAACTACCTTTCCTACTTCTCATGCCACAACATATTCCATAAATCGATAGAACTTTTCTTATATAAGCAACCCTTCAAAATACATTCTCGAATTTTCCTTTATCAAGGATTCCATCATGACTTTGTGATCCAGGTGGCTCGAGAGACACAGAGGGAAAATGGGGTTTATGAATGCTCAAAAATCAAAGTGCTCAAAATTACTTCGACCTAGGACCAGAGTGTAGATATCGTTGTCCTGATTGTAGAGGTGTGTATGGTTCATCAATCCGAGCTTGTATGAGGGAGAACGAGCCAGCCAAAGTTTTGGTCAAAGTTGGGATGTGGGCCAGGGTTAAGTGTCGTACATTTGACTGACCCTGAGGCATGAAACCTAGCTCCTGAAATCAATCGAAATTTCGGCCTCGTTAACTTGCTCAATATCGCTTATTTACTAAAGATTTGAAAATCTCTCCTTATTTTAAATAAAAATTTAAAAAATATATATATTGGTGGCAGGCCACCACCCAAAAACATGTCATAACAAAAAATGTATATTAATGGGGCAGGGGGCCATGACCTTGCCGCCCCCGGAATCGGCCAGCCAAAACACCTCGTGGGGTGGGCAGCCATGACCCTGCCACCCTAGAAACCACACCCACCAATGCTGAAACGTTACATATTATGTATATTGGGTGGGCACAGCCCACGGGCCACCTCCAGTGGACCCGGCCCACACCCAATCATCACCCCAGAAATCTCATAAACAAGGAAGAAAATATGGTAGGGGTCTGGCGGGGGTCGAACCTGCCCGACCCACATGGCCAGCCCCCAAGTGGGTAGCCCCATGACATGTGATGTACCGAAACCAATGTACCAACATACGCACCAACCAAAACTTATATGCACCATTTAAATGCATAAAATAATCCACCCTCACACCAATCATGTTTCATGTCCGCGGAGGTTAAGGGGTGGGCCACCCAACGTGGACCCGACCCCATCAACCATTAATATGGCTATCAAAAAAAATATATATGCGTGCAGTCTTTGAAAATGAGTATATGTTAAAATAGGGAGGGGTGGGATTTGATCCCCCGACCCCTCCTCAACCATTTACCTCATTTACCACTATGCCAAACAAACTTCTTGTTTACTCCACCAATGAAAACTTATATAAAACCAATTTTCTCAGTGCATTGGACAAATGGAGGAACCAGGAATGGGCACAGATTTCGAGACAGAGGAGGAAAAATCTTGGCACACAGTTCGAGGTAGCATTTTGGAAGAGGGGTAAAATTTCACTTTGTCAGATTTTGTATTGGTTTCAACACTTCTCGACGCCATGAACACAATGGCACTATCTATGTCCCCATTAGAATTCTGCATTTTTTGGCCATTTTTAGTATGAGGGTCAAACCATGACTGCTGTAAAAACAGGGAGTGGAACCATGATCCTTGAAATTTTCCCAAGGAGGCAATTTTTCTCCATGTCAGAATATTGTCAAGTTTATAGTCTTTTTTCATGGTTCACCATAGGGATTGCAATGGTGAGATCAAATTCACCTTTTTAGTTGCAGATTTCTAGTCCATGCATGGAGAAGAATCTTTGAAGGATTTAGGGGGAATCTAAAAGACTCCTTAAGCCCCAAATTCTCAATTTCTTAGAATTCAAAAATTGGACAGTTGATTTTGCACTATTCGACGCAACAAATCTGATGATGCATTTAGATTTCTCATTTTTTCATTCTATTCTTTAGCCACTTTTTAAAGTGGAATGCAGGTGTTAACATTCATGTGCAAGCAGCCATTTCCATGCGATTGATGCTGTGAGATTGATGGCACGAACAACTTCAGCAATTTGACATCCACTTCCTCGGATGGTCCTTAGTTATGAGGTATATGTAGTGTTCATGTACTTATTTTACTATGCATTGTGCTGCACAAGTCCTTTCTTGGTGTTTGATGGGGATCCTATTTCTTACTCAATTTCATGAATCCTACTTTATGCGATGCGAAATCATTTATGTGATGTACTTGTTGTCATGATTTTTCATGTTACGTTTTTAGATCCCTTTGTTGTATGTTGATGGGATAGTCATGTGTCACCATGTATGTTTGCATTGACATCCCTTTTATGCCATCATGGCAGGATGCTCATCATGCATGAGTTTGTGTCATACTTATAGGAGTCGTTTTTGACTGAGAGTTCCTGTAGCGGAACATCCCTTGGAGCCACTCCTACATGAGGGAATTTTTCTTGTATGATAGCAAAATCACCTCTATGTACATCATCAATATTGGTAGCACTTGATGCAACAACTCGAAGACATAGTCCCTCCTGGACAAACTCTGTTATCAACGACTTATGTTTTTATGTTGCTGGTGATTGACATGTTCCTCTTCTGTACAACATGCACATGTATCCATTTATGTTCTTTTAAAAATGAAAATTAACACATCATGAAAGTAAAAGGTCTTGAAAGGGTCCTTGGTCACACTCGAACTGGGATCACTATGATATGACCTCTTTCCCAACTAGGGAGATTCCTTTCACCCATGATCCATCTTAACTTAGAGAGACTTATTTTGTTCTTAACCTAGGGAGATTTCATCTAGGATCCCTCTTAACTTAGGGATTTCTACTTGTTTCCTTGACATCAAAGAAATCTTTCATGGCTTCCATTCTTCTTATTAGAGTTACCATCATCATCCACATCATGCTTATCACATCTTTTCTTTATGAAAATCTTTACCATCTTGAAGATCAGGTACGTGTATAACTTAGATAGCAAGCAAAACCAAATCCATAGAAGCATGAAGTTAACCATGTCAAAATCACAGAAGAATTGAACTTTATATATCAAACTTAATTGCAAACAAGAGACACATACTCTTCAACTTCTTGCTAAGGTTTTGCCATAAACACTAGACTGCTACATTAAGACGTAGAGCATTTCATAAAAAGTTTCATTATATCTAATGTTTCAAGTTTTATTCTAGAGGTATGACATACCCTTCTACATCATATAGAAACCCCTAGAAACAATTCAGACAAATATAGATTTACAATGTATCTAACAACTTTTTGAATTCATATATTAGAATTCCTACTAGGATTTCATACAAACACTATATTTTATACATGAGATGTTAATAATAAAAAACAATCACATCTTAGCTCAAATTAACAACTTCACTAGCTCCCACTAGGGTTTGTTGCAAACCCTAGATTTTCTCAAAGAATCTAACATCAATCATAGATAAAACTCAGATTTCAAAAATCTTACACAAATACCAAATCGTCACACATCCATCATATATTAGAGATTTGGACTTCTGGTAAGCTTTGACAACAAAACCCTATATTTCAAAGTTACTATCATCATATAGAATCCAACTTTGACTAGGGATTCATTCCAAACCCTAGGATTCATGACCATCATAAATTATGTCAAGTCATAATCTAGGATCACAACATCATGCACACACATCTTATAACATTTGTTAGTCAAACTCAAATACACAAATATCAATAAGAGTTAGACATACAACAAACTTGATCAGATCAGGGTTTAATCGAACAAACAAACATATCCCAAGGATATCATTTCTAGAACATTATAAGGGTGTTTATTACACACCCTATAAAACCCTAATGATCTATGGTTTCAATACAAAACATAAAAAATTCTCAATTACTAACACTTCAAAGGTTCAAGTTTTCATAAATTACCACTCAACCATAACAAGTTAGGTTTTCAATAACCATACCAAAACCCCAAACATGACTTCATCAGAACATAAGACATTTTATTTTAACAATAACCTTAAGTAGGATAGGGTTTTCCAAAAAATCATCAACATACCCTTAAGTTAGGGTATTCTCACAGTGAACCTTTCTAGGGTTCCACACGAGTAATCAAAGATATGAGGAGGGTAGATTTATCTAATGATGAATCCCCAATCAAAAGTATTTTAAGATTCATGAAAGCTATACAAACAGATGTTAGTAATAGTTTACCAAGAATTAATATGGAGGTATAAAAACTTCTATTTCAAAACATACCTCTCATTTATTAACAAGCCTTGTAAATCCATTGATTTTTCTTGCAATGTCTTCTTCCTTGAGTCTTCAACAAGGTTTTCCTAAACAAGGAAAATAAGAGGAGAAATGTGATTAGTATTTGATGCAAACAAAACCATATTAGTAAGGAAAATTAAAAATGAAACTGATAATAGGATACTTACCTTTGGAGTTTGATGAGTGCTCCCTCCAATCTCAAGGGATACCTATAACCTTAAAAATAAAAAGATGTTTTTTCCACAACATGTTAAACCTAAGAACTAGAAATCAAAATGAAATAAAAAAAACTTAGACCAAAGGAATTCAGTAGTATAAGTCCCTTAAATCCACTTCTTCAAGCTTACTCTTCTTTGGAGATCCTTCTTCAGCTACAATGGCTTGATCCCAGCTACTTTTCTTATTCTTCATATTGTCGAGGCAGTCTCTTTTATAGTGATCCATCTTGTGACTTTGATAGCATTCTATCTTGTACATATCAAGCTCCTTTCTTGGTCCCCTTGACTTCTTGGAGTGTCCTTTCTTATGAGAGGCATAGTATAATTGACACCTTTACTGCTTCGTTGTTGGATACTAATCAAATTATCATTTCTTCTTGGGTGCAGTCGTTCCATAATTGCTCAAAGGTGGGAGTTTATTTCCAACTATTCAGACCTGAAGCAAAAGATTTGCAAGTAGATGGTAATCCCAATAGTGCCATGACTATTAGTTCCTTCACCAGTACTATTTCATCTATGGATTGAAGTTCATCTCTAATTCTTGATATCCTTACAATTTGTCATCCTTTATCTTTATGTCCTTCTTTTATCTTTTAGTTCATCGAGAAATTACTAAAACAATAACACAAGGACAATAATGTAGGTGGACAACCAGGGTAAAACCCCTATCTAGGGGAAAACCCAATCAACAATTCTTCCTTCAGTAGTTTCTTGAGATAATCCAAGCCTCTAGACCCAGACAAAGATTCCTTCCACACCATGTTAGCTCTCAATCCTTCTTACAGATGACAACCCTTCACAAGAAAATTTGACCTTGAAGCATCAGTACCAACTTTGACTGAGTAACAACTTTTACCTAGCAGCAATGGCAACAATAGCTACAACCAAACTTGGAGAACTTCGATCTCCCTTGATACACATCAGTCTTCAGTGACATTTGTCCCAAAATTTTGATCTTGAGGCCTTCTACCTTCCTCCAGAAACTCACACTTTTTTCTAGCTCCTTTTCCAGCCCTTAACTAATTTCACACTTCTCCATCTTCAACCTTTAGAGATCGAACTATGTGAGAGAGAATGAGATGTTTCAAATGAATTCGAATTGCCTTGTATGTATAGCCTTTTAGGGAGGTTGAATTACTTTTCTGAAGGCCAACTTGGTGTGGGGGAGACTAAATTCTTTTTTGACTAAAAAATAATTCTTTTTACATGATCTGAAAGCCCAAGAACTGTCTCCATAAATGTACAATGACTTTAATGACTCATAATAAATCATAGAAGTCCTCAGTGGGGACTTTTCCCTAAAACATGATGACCCAAGCATGAAACTTATGCTTTAATAAGTTATAATAATAATACTAATAATAAATATTTTCTTCATTCTTTGGACAAGTACGTCTCAAATACATTTATGAAGACCCAACCTAGTTACAAATTTCAGAAACTTGTTGTGTTATCAATATTTATTATACTTATGGAAGAAGTCTCAACTCAAATAAAAAATCCTTTTGGAATTACATATTTCTCTTATAGGAGGACATTCAAGATTTTTGAAGATGCACCATAGGATGAAGAAATATTTTTTTAGGGAAGGTATTAAAGCATATTTCCTTCTTTTTTTTTGCTAAATGTGTGGTATGCCAACAAATTAAGAGATAGACAATCAAGACCTCAAAGCTTATACAACCATTAGCCATATGAAGACAACATTGGGAAGAAGTTTCAATGGATTTAATTATTATTTTACACAAATCTAAAGGGAGTGTGCTTATGGTAGTGGTAGATTGAATAACAAAGTATGACCATTTTTTTAGTCTTTATCATCCTTTAAAAGAAAGTACAAAGGAAGAAGAATTATTTGAAATATTCAGAAAGCTAAATGGAGAATTGAAAAATATTGTAAGTGATAGACATCTAATTTTCACTAGAAATTTGGGTACTCAATTAGATCACATCTCATATTATCATCCTCAATTATGTGGGGAAAAATAATATTGTGAAGAAATGTTTAGAAATATATCTATTTTTATTTTCATATGATACACTATCATAATGGATTAAGTGGTTTCCTAAGACAAAATGGTGGTACAAAAAATATTTAGATGCTTCATAAAAAGTTGCATCATCCATAACATCATTCTTGAAAGGGATTGTAAAGGGTCAAGGATTATAGGACCACATAGGACACGAACAAGAGGTTATCAAAATATTGAATAACAACTTCGTTATAGCACAGAATAGGATGAAACAACAAGCATATCAACATCACAGTTAAAGGGAAATTGAAGTGATGGATTGAGTATTTGTGTGACTACAACCATATAAAAGTATTTTTCTTAAGAAAAAATGAATGAAAATAAATTAGTGCCAATATATTATTCCCTTATAAGGTGTTACAAAATTTTGGAAGTACAACTTACAAGTTAGAGCTTCCTCAATATTCACTTGTACATCTAGTATTCCACATTTCTTTCCTAAAGAATGTAATTGATGACAATATCCTAGTCTAAATTGATTTACCAAATATTAATTAAGATGGAAAAATCATACTAAAACAAAAAACAACCCTAGAAGAAATTATTAAGTACCCCATCAAATGGAATAACCTACTAGTGGGTATTGTGACATGCAAAGATGAGTTGTTCATGAGGTAAAACCCATGGATAGTAAAGTGGTGAGGACAACATTTTTTGAAGTGAAAGGGCACATTAAGCTCTATATATACACCATGTTTTCCATACGACCCCCTACTAACCCTAAATATTGAGTGATTACATTTCTATTACTAATTGTTATGTAAGGTGGATACTTTCATTGTACCATTATATTATAATTGCATCCTTTCCCTTATATATATCTATACACACACACACACAAACTCTTAGGATCATCAAATCATTTATTTTACATTGTATTCATTTCAAATAAATGTTTACCCCTTGAGGTGGACAATAAGTATGAGTTTCATATCATTTCTAGGGCTATTGGTTCCTAACACTATTTTATGACACATAAATTGTAACTTGTTTAGCATCTATTTAAATTTATATTGTAGTATGAAGTAGTATTAGGAACCTATGGTGCACCCATAATGGAAATGTGCGAGTGTGGAAAATACATGACCACTCAAATATTCCTAATATAATTTAAGTAGAATTAACTAAATACATCCTTGAAAACTTTTAATCACCCATATTCACTTGCATCCTCACATGTAAATAGAAAAGGGATAATTTTTGTGGTGGAAGATCCACATAATATTCTACTAATTGATGTTTCCTTGTATCCTTGATGAATTAAATCATGTTCTTTAATTACTAAACGATGTTTCTTAAACATACTAACCATGGAAGATGGCTCAAACCTTCTCTCATAACGTATGTGTTTCGTTGTATCCTTGATGAATTAAATCATGTTCCTGAATCAATAAATGATGTTTCCTTAACATACTAACCATGGAAGATGGCTCAAACCTTCTCTCATAAGGTATGTATTGGATCTTTAGAATCCAACTAAGATTATGAGTGTATTTATGAGGTATTACGAGGTATTATGCATCATGGATTGGCCCAACATCCTTCAAAATGATTCGGGTTGAAAGACTTAAGACTTGAATGAGTCATTATGTACTTAGTGTGCATGAAAAAAACATATAGTGACAACTCATAACTGTTATACATGATGTTTCATCTATATGTGGGAGTATTAGAATTGTTTAAAAAATTATTTGAATATAGTCTACCTATCAACGGAAACAATAAACGATCGATGAATCACAAAGCATAAAAGAGAAATAATTCAATCACACATAACACAATAATTTTTCTAGGGAAAGTTGTAGCTAAAAACCCTTGCTATTTTTATATTAAATTAATAAAAAACATGAGAATATTACAATCCTTTACTCAATCTCAAGCAACCTTTGCACTATCTCAATCTATCTCACCACTTCACAAATGAGCTCCAACCAATACTTAGGCAAATTTGTTGCTTGCCAATCTCCTATTTCTTTGCGTAGTTTCCTAGGGAATTAGCCCATATTTAATTGCAAAATACATCAATAATGAATTGTGAATTCGTCATAGGCCTTCTTATTTTTGCATACACCACCTGTACAATTCAGATGGTTATACAACTGATAGTACCTATCCCTGAACTCCAATCTCAAGTGGGTCATTCTCTGATCTAACATGCATGAGTTAATTATTGCTGAATCTTCAGTTTATTCATTGAGAAGTGATGGTTATGCCGAAATACTGTAGGTTACAGCCCACTACTGGATCTGCCACTAATTCCTCCATCACTTGGAACTAGTTTAGCTGACTTCAACTGAGTTAGACTGAATTAAATAATTACAACTCAAAATAAACTTAACCTAGGCCCCTAAAGTTTAGGAACCACCCTATGTGAATCTAGATAGATTCCCAAATCGAATTAACTAAGCCAACTAAGCCAAATTAACATACTTAAGTATCACAAGCTGTTATGAGAATTAAAATTACAATTTAAATCCTAATTTAATTCAATCAAAAAATAATTGCATTATGATTTTCTTGTGGCATTTTTCAACACTCTCTCTCAACGAGAAGAGGAGATTATCTGCTACCCTAATCCTGCATTAATTTGCATCTTAACAATGCCCTTGTAAAGATATATTTATCTTGCTCCTCTCTAGGAATTTACTCCAACGACATGATTCTCCTCTACACACAATCTCGTAGATGGTGATACCAGATGTCAATATGCTTGGACTGATCATGAAAAACTGGATTCTTAGATAGTTTTATATAACTCTGATTATCACATTATATCACTGTAGGATCCATCCATTGACCGAATAACCCAACAAAGATCTTCCTCATCCAGATAACCTCACAAGATACAATTTAATTATACCTTTACACAACATTAAAACCAAAATTGAATTTGATTACATTTTCAATGATATAGTTTAAAATATGAAAACCAAAATTGAATTTTATTACTTTTTTATGATATAGTTTACAAAAAGACTACAGACTATTGTGTCTGCTTAGTTCACAACCACCCAATGTAATGAATGTAATCATAGTGGCACTATCATCAGTGGTAAACTAAGATCCAACCTTCTATCTCCATCCACACTCACATCTAGGCATGGAATTTGACATCTTATAGGATATATTTAACATTTCAGAACGTATTTGACAGCTGATGAAAAAATTCCCCGTCAGGTTTGATAGACCTTGTAAACTAGCATACCATCAAAATAACGTCCAATTTAGAATTGAAGCCATCAAAATCTATAATAAGGTACATCCTTTCCACTAGGATTTTGTGAATTTTGTATACCAATAAATAAGTTTTTTTGTCAATTCACCTGCAATCATTACTAGCTTTACAATAAATTTTGTCAAGTCATCGACAGTGATTACAACCTTTGCAATAAATGTTTGAGTGTTTGGATCCTACTGGATTTACAACTGCCCAGTGAAAGAGAAAATCAAACTGTAGGCAGTTTATCGCGATATTATCTACGAAAAGCAACATACTACCTCTAGACAAGGTCACATGATAAGGGGGAACTAACCCATTGAAGTCTAAAGAGAAAACAGTAAAGAATGTTAATTGACAATGATATTGGTAATATAAACTACGGAAGTTGTGTTTTCCTAAAAAATGCAAACAATGGAAGTTGTGTTTTCCTGAAAAATGTGAACAATGCTTAACTCATCCGCTTGCAGTTTATGAGAAAGAGTTACAACAAAAGCGTTATTGTCAATGGTATCAATCGCACTAATTGTAAGAATGGAGAGGATTTCTTCCATGCTCGTCTGCCAAACTAAAGTATGCTCCATGATTTTTCGAAACAGAAATGCATATTTCTCCAATACTCCCCCTCTCCTCTTGGGCTATTGCTCTCCAAGATACACCATTCATAGAGTGCATGCCATTTCTAATTTGCTACTTGTTGCAAACCATTAGACTTAAATTGAAATTGCATGTCCTTTTGGGGGAGATATTTACTAGGAGCTGATCGGCTTGAACAACTTGAGATGTATGATTAAGAACATGTTTTGATGCTTGTTATGGATTGGTATTTATTGTCATTCACCAGCTATTTAATTCATATAGCTATGCTAGTAATAAACATTTTAATGCAAGTTTGTAGAATTTTATAGTTACACTTTTGTGCATGGAAACCATCTATCTCACAAAATAGTTTACATGCCATAACTATGATATGATGCAACTCATTTCAGGTGGTAGTGGTTCAAATTTTTAGTCAAATTCATCAGAGGTTGAAAATTTGATTTTAATTTTGAGTTGGTAATGGTTTAATTCTCAAGACAGATGGATGAGACATTTAAAGTTAATTTTGATTTGAATTTAAGCACAAAGACACAAGGTACAAATTGAATTCCTTGATCCATGTTTACATAGTGGATATAATGTGAAATTCAAAAGTGAGAATATAGATAGTGAAGAACAACTCCAAAGTTTTTGAATCCTTAAAAATTTGAATCCTTAACCAATAGGAACATTTTTGGTCAAAGTTTCATGGTCATAATTAGGCACAATTCAATCTATCATAGTCAAAAAATTTCGCAAAGAGAGTAGCTTAAAACAATGACCAACAAGATGGGAAATCTATTCAATAGGAATATTAACTAAATTCTTATTCTTTTTCCTCAGTTAAAATTTCCTTCATGACTAATGGTTCCTATGGTTATATTTTTTGTGGACTAAATTTTATTCATTAAATTTCTTATTAGTTGTATTTTCTTTATCAAAGATCATATCTATTGTAGTTCTCCATCCTTTTGTTAGTTAGAGTTCTTAATCAAGCAAATCCTTAGAACTATGATCAACATGAATTTTAACTTACAAGACCCAACATAAATATGTGAACTTAGATTGATTAGGGAACAAGACAATCATAGTTCATTGGTCATAGTTCCCTGGTCAAAGGTATTTGCCTTGGAAAGTTCCTTGGAAGTATCACTAGACTTCTCAATAACAAGAACTCAAAAAGAAGACATAGAGATATAAGCTTGGTCAAAGTTATTCTTTGTAGAATCTATTTTTCCAATCGGAACACTCATCAAGATTTGACCAAAAAATATTTGTTAGAGTCCTTAGCCAACAAGAAATTTGACTAATGAACTACGAAGGGACTATGAACTTCAATGAAAAATAATTTTGTTCATTAGAGTTTTCTTGGTCCTAGTTCTGGGTCATGAAAATTCTTTGGAACTATAACCAATGGGAGCTCTAACTTACATTAATGCTATTACTAGAGGATTAAATTTTAATTGTGTTTGTTAGATATAGTTTTGATATTCTTCCTATGTATGGAATAACTTGGATATCACAAAAATTAAAAAAACCCTATATAAACCTATTTTATTTGTACCAATTTTAGATCAGAGCAACATATTGAAACACATAGGGTAACTTAAGGAAAAAACAAGGCATTCTCAAAAGCACATTAACGAAAGTTGAAAAATATGTTCGAGATAAAGATAAAGGGAGGTTGACACTCACAAATTAGCATAGAATGTAAAATCAAGGGCATGAAAAATGCAAAAACGTCATAAAATTTTCATTTGACAGGAAGAGGAGATTTGAAATTCGAGACCTGCTCACATTCAACAAGACTTTCTCTTCCTTCAAGTTGTTTAAATCTCAGTCATCGGCCTTTCAATACGTTGCAGAAGAGTAATGAATTTGTCAAAGTTGTCGGTCTTCGTATTGTAGCCAGCGCATGGCCGCTTGGGGCCATAGGTAAACACCTGTCTTTCCTTTAATTTATTTTTTAAATTTAACTTTTTGGGTTTAGATCACCAGAGCAGTCGATATCCGTGTGGGTTTATCCACCCAGGGCCTCTTTTTTTAAAGGTATAAGGTTTGTACTCACATGTTTTAATTTTTTTTTTAGATATTTTACAGGAAATAGTTTATCCATCTAGGGTCGCCAATTTTTTTTGAAAGACGTATAAGGTTTGTACTCACATGTTTTTTTTTTTAAAGATATTTTACATGAAATTATTTTAAGTTACAGGAACAATCAATTAAATATCCATAAACTAGCGCAACCATATTTACCAAGGTAAATATGGTTGATATACGCTGATAGGCATATATCAAGCATATATATCAACCACATTTTCCAATGTGGTTGATATATGTCGATAGGATTATATCAACCACATTAATAATTATTATGGGTATTTAGGATTATTAATAACTATATAAATATTAACAACCAGATTATTTATATATATTACTATATAAATATTATATTAATA
>APFE031223840.1:6037-51188 GCA_000404065.3 Pinus taeda
TTTTGTCAATGCATCTGCAGTATGCTTCAAAGTGTCCACCTTTACCAGCAACCCCTTTTTGTCTTCTATCATATCCCTCACAAAGTGATACTGAACATCAATGTGCTTTGTCTTTGAATGATAAGCAGGGTTCTTTGCCAAGAAAATTGCACTTTGGCTGTCACAGTCTATCCTTATAGCTCCCTGTACTAACCCCATACTTGAACACAATCTCTGCAAGCAAACTGCTTCCTTGCTTGCATGAGTGGCTGCCATGTATTCTGCCTCTGTAGTTGATAGTGCCACTACATATTGTTTCTTACTCATCCAACTGACTGCACCTCCAAATAGGTTAAACACATACCCACTCGTAGATCTTCTCTGATCCAGATCTCCGCCCAGTCTGCATCAACAAAGCCACGGATATCCAACACTCTGTCGAATCCTGGTCTTCCTTGGTAGCACAAACCATAATCACTAGTGCCACGCAAATACCCGAAAATCTGCTTCACTGTTGTCCAGTGCTCCTTCCCTGGTTTTGACGTAAACCTGCTCAATACTCCCACTGCATGTGCAATGTCTGGTCTAGTACATACCATTGCATACATCAAGCTACCGAGTGCACTTTCATATGGAACATGGGACATGTCCTCTTCCTCTTCTTGTGTCTTGGGACATTATTCAGCAGATAACCTCACACCTACAGGAATAGGAACCTTCACCAGTTTACTAACCTGCATATTAAACCTCAGCAATATTGTTTTGACATACTTCCTCTAGTTTAACCAAAGCTTCCTCTTTGCCCGATCTCTTTTAATTTCCATGCCCAAAATATAGTTTGCAGCACCAAGATCTTTCATCTAGAATTTGGAGGACAATTGGGTCTTCAAATCCTAGATAATTTCTTTGTCATTTCCAACCAGCAACATATCATCCACATACAAGACCAGAAAAATAACACGGTCACCAATTAATTTAAAGTACAAACAGTGGTCTGCTTCGTTTTTGGTGAAGCCAAGTCCCCGTATAAATGTATCAAATTTATGATACCACATCCTTGGTGACTGTTTTAACCCATACAGAGACTTCTTTAACTTGCATACCAGTTCTTTCTTACCCTTCACCGCAAAGCCTTCAGGTTGCTTCATGTACATTTCCTCTTTCAAACCCCCATGAAGAAATGTTGTCTTCACATCCATCTGTTCTACCTAAAAATCAAAAGTAGCAACAGATAAAAGTAATCTAATAGAAGTTATCTTGGAAACAGGAGAAAAAATATCACCAAAATCAATTCCCGACACCTGGGAATAACCTTTTGCTACCAACCGAGCTTTGTATTTCTCCACCTTCTCTTCTGCATTTGTCTTCCTTTTAAACACCCATTTGCTGCCAATGGGTTTCCTTCCAGCTGGCAACTCCATCAGATCCTATGCCTCATTTTTGTGCAAAGATGCCATTTCGTCAACCATGGCCTCTTTCCAGAGTTTTCCATCTTCTAAATCCACTGCTTACTTCACATTTCTGGGATCATCATCAGTGACAGACAAAGCAAAATTTAAACAGAAAGCAGATGGAATATACCTTTCTGGCTGCCTTCTTTCTCAAACTGATCTTCTCACAGCTGAAGTTTGTGACTCTTCATCTTCTGATTCCTCCTCTACTACAGAGTCTGATTCTTTCTCCTTTAGTTCAAACTCTATCTTCATAGGTTCCTTTGGTTGGACTTCATGTTTAATAACATCTTTCACCTCTCTGAACACCACATCTCGACTATACACAACCTTTCGTGTGACTGGGTTCCAAAGCTTATAACCCTTTAAACCATCCTTATACCCAATAAAGATGCACTTTTCATATTTACTATCTAATTTGGTTTGTTTCTCCTTTGGAACATGTACATATGCGTCACATCCAAAATACCCTCAGATTATACTGAGTCTCCATCTTTCATCCTCAGGTTATACAGCTTTTTCTGCAGGAATAGTTTATTCACCAGAGACTTATATTAGTACAAAGTCCCTAACTTGTCCCATAGAGCCTTCGCCATAGCTTCCCCTAGTACATTCAGCAATACTGAATCTGAGACACACAATTGTATTGTACTTTTTTCCTTTCAATATAACTTCTTCCATTATTCATCGGTCACTCTCGTTGGTTTAGTACCTGGATCTACCGCGATCCACTCATCTTTATCCACCAACAGATCCTCCATCTTGATTTTCCACAACTCAAAACTCTAACCATTGAGCTTCTCAATCTCGATCTTTCTGCTGCTCACCATCTTCTTTCACCACCAGAATCGATCTCACAGATCTCCCACTGAACAGGGTCTACCACAGGCCCGAGCGAAACCCCTCAGCAACAAAGGCATCGCCTCGAAGCCAAAACAACTCTAATACCAAATGTAGGTTTTAAACCTATACAGAAATTACCTACATACGAATTCTAAAACAAAGAAAATAAACAATGCGAGAGCATAACACATAAAACACATATACAAAGATTTTCCCCTGGATCCCAAAACCGAGACTACGAGCTTGATTTTTCATTATGTTCCTTTCAATGTTAGAATACATATTTATACATGCCGAAGCATTCAATACAATGGACCGAAAACCATTGCGTCCAAAACCATGGACCGAAAACCATAGGTAGGTTTGCCCAACCTAATATAGGGTCCAAAAAAAAAACTTCCCGGGGTGTTGCCCCGAACCCCGTATAGGGGGGCTACCAGCCCCCCTCTAACCCCCCGGTTCACTACGTGGGTTATTCGTGGAAAGAATATAACACATTCCAACACCACCAAAACTGGTCAAGGGATTCCTAAGCCTTTGGGAATGGAACTTGTGAAAATCTCCACCTAGGATTTTGAAATCCATCTATGAAACCAAAGTTCAGAAAATGAAATAAACGTCCCAACTTACCATGGCATTCTGAAAAATGCTAGGATTAGTTGAAATCCACTGTCACAACCAGGCCAAAGCATGCCATTGACAACAAGAGAACCATACACCAACATGCAGTTCCATGAATGTTCAAACCAAATAGGAAATCACACATGCAAATGGTTACTTGCAAGTGTTTATGCGGAAGTTGCTTCATCCTGCTTTCCTTTCCTTGGCCCTTTCTTTATTTTCCTTTATTTTTCTTTCTTTCCCTTTCCTTTTGTACAAACTAAAGTGCTTCAAGGAAACTCCAAGTGACCAAGAATGAGAGAGAGAGAGAATAATAAAAAAGGTCCAAACTTGAACTGACAAAAGGTTAACACTAAGAAACCTACCAACTGATCCTCATAAGCCTTTATACCATTGAGGCCTCTAATTTCTTCATTTTCCTCCTCACATGGAACCTGTGAACTCTTAACTTCCTTTTCTCCTAATTTCCATTATTTTCATAAATAAATCTACCAAGAATTCATTTTTTCCTTTTAATGTCTTCGCCTTAGCTTTCGACAATTTTCCTTAGCCAAAACACACATCCATTGATGCCCACTAGGATATAATTTCCCAAATTCATCTTAGAATGTGTGTCCCTTCCTCGTGGTCTTATTTTGCCTTTATTTAGGTTATTAAAATAATTCTCACTGGGGCTATTACAAGATGCTCCCCCCTTGGGGAACACCATCCTCAGTGTTAAACCACACCAAGACCTCAACAAAACTATTGAAAAGAAAACATACTACCCATGCAGCTTTATAAGTTATCTCATTGTAGTAGTTAGAATGAATGACCTGCTCAAAAGTAAACATCTTGACAACATGAATAGATAACAACCATACCACATATAGTTGCTTTATAACACAACTCATTACAGTATTTATAATAACCACAAATACACATAAGCACAATTTCTAAATGAGAAAATAAAGGGATATGATGCCTGTATCAATCAACAAGGGAATCCATAGGATTACACCTCCACCCTTCAAGTAATACCATGGTTCACCTCCTTCCGAAGAATTCTAGGATCCACTTTCATATTCAAGCTACATCCAATGTCCAACACTACAATCCTACGCTACTTGTCCTCTCAGTGAATAGTTATGGCTCATTATTCTAGGGCGCACTCTCAATGTGCATCTCATTACATCTAGAAATTCTAATGACTCCATGACCTTCCCTTATCTCCTACACAGTCCCTCGGGAAATCAGGTCACCCCCTTTCATACAGTCACTCACCTTCCAAGTTCCCTAGAATCCCCTATCTCAGGCGATCCATACCTTTGCAAGGGTTCCTCGCATTAGAAGATACAAAAAAAAGCCAAATAATTTCCTCAAAACCACCATACCAGTCATATAATGCTCCTAGAAATCGATGAACGCTATTGGGTACTATTGTCCCACAATGGCCCTACTCGTGAAGGGTTTTACTAGGATACTACTAGATGTTCCAATCCTTTTGTTGTTGCTGCCAATTCTTGCAGTTCATCTCGGCCACTCAACTAGGAATGTTCATTCATTCCTGCCCCAAGCACATAAATTCCATTAGATTCAAATAAATTGAAATAATTCTCAAATTGTATCTCATTGGTAGTTTGTCAATAAGGTACATTTGCAATCTTGTTCACTTCCTGTAACAAGTCAAACTAGCATATTGACCAAATAAACATGTACAAATATATCACATTAAGTTAGATCAAAACAAAACCATCATAGATCAACATCATAAATCACATGTAACCATCATAAACCAGAATCATAGATCACATATAATCGTCATATACCATAATCATAAATCAGATGCATAATAAAACTGAAATAAAATGTTGATACTTATCCTTTCATCATTCCTTAGCTTCTACCTTTGTCTTCATCTAGTATGCACTTTGGATCGGTTGCCGTAGCAGACAAAAACCCAATGCCTTCTCTTTATCCATGTGCACATACATAGAGTGTGCATCACACACATATAGCTACACACATCATATGACCCCATTTAATACATGCATATACACCGGTGCCATAGGTACCACATGTACACATTACCACCTATATAATCCAACCACCTCACAATGTGTGCACATCATCACATGTACACAACACCACCTTCAAAACATGTACACAACGCGATATCTACACTGCACCATTGCACAACATGTACGCAATACCACATGTACAGAACATCACGTGCACGACATCACATGTACATAGCTTCACATGCACAACATGCACACAACACCACATGCACATAGCACCATATGTACAAAATGTAAAAGACACCACATACTCACAATACCACTTGTACAATCATGCATAGAACACCATATGCACAACACGCATAAAACACCATATGTACATAGAACCATATGCACAACATGCATAGAACACCAAATGTGCATAGCACTGCATATCTGCATGTACATATAATCATTTGTACACAACACTACACATCCAAAAAGTGCACATCACCATATGCATATAAGCCTTCATATCGATCACGTACATAACACCATTTATACCTAGCACTGCATATGAAATATTCACACAACACTATTTGTGCCATCTTGTACAAAACGTTGAATAAACAACATTTACACAAGCTATGTATACACAACACCTCATGCACACAACATCCTATATGCAACATGTAAAACATATGCACAACAATAGTACCTCACATCCAAAAGCACACTATCTTTACCAAGCGACCTTGCTTCCAGTATCTTATCCATGCTTGTCCCTGCATGTCGCATATCACACTAATTTCATTTCACTTATGTATCCTTCCACATTACTTGTCATAAAATAGACATAATTAATCACATATTATCAATGCATAACCATATGATATTGACCTTGTATATTTTTCATGACTACTCTCAATTGATTCCTCATAATACCACAAACTTCTTCATGTCATTCGCTTGTATAAGAAATCATTCCTCCACAAGAATGATCCCTCACAACCTTGTCAAATAGTGTATATATATACATGCCTACATATATAATCATTATCATAAAACAATCATGATCATGTAAAACAATGACATACATACATACATGCATACATATATAAACATCAACATAATCATGAAATAATTATCAGATACGTAAGGTCTAGGTTAAGATAACTTCCTTTATTCATGCACAACCTGTATGTTGGGTCCCTATAATACTAGTGATTACCCCATTACTATTATAATTGTACCCCTTATTAATATTGTTGTGCCCCTATTATCCCCATATTGTTATTTATGTGTCCCATAGAATCCCTCTATTGTTATTTTTGTGGCTTTATATTATTATTGTTAGGTCGGATGGGTTATATTGTGACTCCTTAGACTCCTATATATAGAAAGGAGGTTTTGTCATTTGTATCATCCAAGAATTGTTCATTTATGTAATTCAAAGGAGGTTGTCCCCTCGAAGAGGATGAATTCTAAGGCATTGATCTATCTTTTCTATCCTTTCTTGAGTTGGTTTCATAACATTTGGTATCAGAGCTTTGGATTCTATGGTTTCGCTACTCCAAACAGGTCATCGCAGAATTTTCGCTATAACATTTTTTTTGCGATGTTTCAGAAGCTAAACAAAAAACCCATTTGAGAAGACATCGCGCGGAAGCTCGGGTCTGAATTTTAGAGCTTTTCGTGCTATATTTGTGGAGATATGATCTGAGGAAGCTGGTCTTTCTATAGACTCCTGAATTACATTCCAAACATGTGACCTGGGGAAAATCGTCATAGCTTTCTCTCTGAGCATCAGATTGAAATTTCGTAGGAAGGTCATTGTGGGAGATTTCACATAACTCTTCCTTGGAGAATCCAATTTGGATCAGACTCATGTCATTGGAAAGAGGACACAGAGGGCTACTGAATGTCACAATTTTAGGACTGGATGATTTGAATGTACAGAGATACATCAGAGGCAATATTGAGCTCCTACAAAGTGAAAAACGATGTGTAGATTATTTTAAATTTTTGCTTAATATTGGTTTGAAATTTATTTTGAAGGAATTCAAAGGGCATAGTAGAGCATTGTTATCGGTAACTGATGCCCCGAGGAAACAAAATGCAAACACCTAGTAAGGAACCTAAAAGCTCTAGCATGACTCATGAAGAAGAGGAAGAAATGTAACATGATATATCAAAATTACAAGACCAAGTGCAACAACTGTCCCTTGCACAAAAAGGAACATAATCTAAGATGGATGGCTTAAAGAAAGATGCAGAAGCTAAGATGGATGGTTTAAAGAAAGGCATAGAAGCTAAGAGGGATTGTCTAAAGGAAGGTGTAGAAGCTAAGATGATTGACGTGGAAGCTAAGATGGATGATTTGAAGATATATTTGAAGAGAAACATGGAAGATTTGAAGACGGGCATGGAAGATTTGAAGACAGATTTAACAAAGTTTCTACAAGAAATGCTTACTAATGGTGAAAGGGTAGTAAAGGAAACTCATGATGAGAACAAAAGAAATTTTAATCATGATTTCATAGACTCTGATTTGGATCGAAGACCCACCATATTCCAAAAATCGATATGAGGAAGTTTGATGGAAAGGATCCCACAACATGGATATTACAGATGGAGCAATTTTCCGATCTCAATAATGTGAAAAACACATAAAAGGTACGTATTTCAACTTTATATTTGGAACCAAATCAGTTTGTATGGTATCAATGGTTTTCTCTTGTAAACAATTTATCACTTGGGCAATTTTTATGGAAGAATTGATAGCACGTTATGAGGATACAAAATGCAACACCTTTTTTAGCCAATTGATAAGTCTCAAACAAAAGGGTTCAATAATGGAGCACATTGAGGAGTTACAAAAATTGAACATAAGGGTAAAAAATATTCCAAATGAGCATAGGATTGATTTGTTCATAGGGTCTTTAAAGGATAATATCCAACATGATGTTCGCCTTTGGGAACTTGATTCATTAGAGAAGGCATTCATGTTAGAAGGAAAAATGGAAAGAAAAATTATGGCAACCAGGAATCGTACCACTCACAACTATAAAGACAGAAGTGTTGTTGCCCCTAATCTTCGACAACCTATAAGGTTGACACCACAACAATTGGAAGAAAAAAGAGCAAAAGGGTTTTGTTACAGTTGTGATAGCAAATACACTAAAGGCCATAAGTGTGCTGAGAAGAAATTATTCTACATAGATTTTGAAGAGGAAGAAGAAAAGGAGCAAGAAGGGTCAAAAGAAGAATATATACTCCGAGAATAAAGCCTAGATAAAGAATAAATGAATCCGACGATATCTTGTAATGCATTGGTGGGAATTACCATTCCTCAAACCATCAAGATAGAAGGACAAATCAAGAAGAAAAAGGTAATAGTGTTGATTGATTCAGGAAGCACCCACAATTTTATTCATTGTAAGGTAGTAAAAGAATTGAATTGCTTCCTATATCCAACACCAGAGTGTCAAGTGATGATTGCAAATGGAGGAACAATAAATTGCTCTGGAAAGTGCCATAATATCAAGCTATCCATGGGAGAATATGTATTGACTAGCCCAATGCTTTCCATTCCAATGGGAGGTGCTGATGTTGTACTAGGAGTCCAATGGCTACAATCCTTGGGTACAATAGCTTTTAATTTTCAAGAACTTTTCATCAAATTTTCTACGGAAGGAAAGGAAATTGAATTAAGGGGTATTGCAGGGAAACCAGGAAAGATAATAAGCTCTAATGGTATGACAAAGCTTCTAAAAAAGGAACAAAGAGGTGTAATTGCACAATTATGTTCGCTAGATGTTTCCACATCAGAATCATCTATTTCTCCAAATCTCAAAAAAACCTGGACAATCATTCCAAGGTATTTGGGACTCCCAAAGTTCTCCCACCTATGCGTGATCATGATCATGCTATTCATCATTCCAGGAAGTGTTTCTCCAAACATCACGCTGTACAGATATCCCTATGCCCAAAAGAGTGAAATTGAACGTATGGTTGCAGAAATGCTAGAGGCTGGTATAATTCAACCAAGTCAAAGTTCTTTCTCTGCTCCAGTAGTATTGGTGCACAAGAAGGATGGATCATGGCGCATGTGTCCGGATTATAGGGAGCTCAACAAGCTCACTATTAAAGATAAGTTTCCCATTCCTGTCATTGATGAATTACTAGATGAATTGCATGGATCAATTTACTTCACCAAGTTGGATCTTCATTCAGGATATCATCAAATCAGAATGGAGATTGAAGACATTCCGAAAACAACATTTAGAACTCATGAGGGTCATTATGAATTTTTGGTCATGCCTTTTGGCCTTACCAATGCACCTTCAACATTTCAAGGTTTGATGAATTCAATTTTCAAACCATTCCTTAGAAAATTTGTGTTAGTATTTTTTGATGATATACTATATACAACAAGTCTTGGAAGGATCATGTTGAACATGTTGACAGGGTGCTACAACTATTGGAGGAAAAACAATTATATGCAAAAAGATCCAAATGTTTCTTTAGAGTCCAAGAGGTGGAATATCTGGGTCATATTGTATCTCATGAAGGAGTTAAGGTAGACCCTAGAAAAATTAAAGCCATTAAGGAATGGAAAATCCCCACATCCATAAAACATCTGCGACGATTTCTCAGGCTGACAGGGTATTATTGCAAGTTTGTTAAGAATTATGGGAGAATAGCAGCACCTCTAAAAACATTATTGAAGAAAGATGCATTTTCATGGACTCTGGAAGAAACAAAGGCCTTCGAACATCTTAAAGAGGCAATGTGCCAAGCACTGGTCTTAGCTACACCGGACTTCACAAAAACCTTTATTGTGGAATGTGATGCTTCAGGAAATGGAATTGATGCTGTTCTAATGCAAGATGAAAGACCCATTGCTTTTGAAAGACATCCAATCAAGGGAAAGTTTTTACACAAAGCTATTTATGAGAAGGAAATGTTGGCAATACTCCATGCACTTAAGAAATGGCGACCCTACCTAATGGGAAGACACTTCAAGGTAAAAACGGATCATGATAGCCTTAAATACTTTTAGAACAAAGATTATCCTCTGAAGAGCAACAAAAGTGGGTCACAAAGATGTTGGGTTATGACTTTGAAATCATCTACAAAAAAGGGAAGCAAAATGGGGTGGCAGATGCACTCTCAAGAAAGGATGAGGATGTGGAAGCATTGTTGTGCGCCATTTCTATTATCCAACCAAATTGGATAAATGAAGCAAGGGAGGAATGGAAGAATGACGAAGAAGTGTGGGCACTTATTCGAAAGTTACAACAAGATTCCAGTACGTCTGATACATTTAGCTGGCAAAATGATTCGTTATGGTACAAAGATCGCTTATACCTCTGTAAGAATTCCCAACTAAAACAAAAGATTCTTATGGAATTGCACACTTCTCCCTTAGGAGGGCACTCAGGATTTTTAAAAACTTACCAAAGGGTTAAGAAGGAATTTTTTTGGGATGGCCGTAAATCAAATATTCAAAAATTTGGGGCGCAATGTTTGGTTTGCCAACAAAATAAAGTTGAAACAATTAAGACCCCGGTCTATTACAACCTTTATCCATTCCAAGCCAACGTTGGGAGGAGGTTTCAATGGATTTTATCACAGGTTTACCCAATTCTGAGGGAAAGAGTGCCATCATGGTGGTAGTTGACAGACTTACCAAGTATGCACACTTTTGTGCATTATCACATCCATTTAAAGCTAGTACAGTTCTACTGCATTTATGGAAACAATTCAAAAGCTACATGGAAACCCAAAGATTATTGTAAGTGACAGAGATCCCATTTTCACTGGAAATTTTTGGACAGAATAATTTTCTTGTCTTGGTACTCAGTTAGCTCATAGCTCATCTTATCATCCTCAATCTGATGGGCAAACTGAGATAGTAAACAAATGTTTGGAAGGATATCTTCGCTTGCTTTGTCTCTGATAAATAGACACAATGGGTCAAATGGTTGCCTCTGGCTGAATGGTGGTATAACACTTCCTTCCATACAACAACAAAAATGACCCCATTTATGCACTTTATGGGTATCAACCACCATCCATCACATCATATTTAAGAGAAAATTCTAAGCTTCAAGCAGTGGAACATCACATCGAACATCAACAACAAGTCCTCCAACTCTTAAAGGATAACCTCATGTTGCAATAGAATAGAATGAAACAACAGGCAGACCAACATCGCAGCGAAAGAAGTTTTGATGTAGGTGATTGGGTATTGCTACAGCTACAACCATATAAGAAAATGTCCCTCAAGGAAGCTAAGAAGGATAATAAATTATCACCAAAGTATTATGGTCCATACAAGGTGTTGCAAAAGATTGGCACTATGGCATACAATTCGAGATTACTGCAACTTCTTGACTGCACCTAGTTTTCCATGTTTCATGTTTAAAGAAGGTTATAGGTGAAAAGCTCCCAGTCCAAACAATATTTCCAGAACTTGACGAGGAAGGAAAAATTATATTGGAACCAAAAGTAGTCACAGAAACATGAACTCAACAGCTACAAAATTGACCAATTTTAGAGTATCTTATCAAGTGGAAGAACTTATCCGCTAAAGATTCCACATGGGAGGATGAGAATTTTATATAGAAGTATCCAGAACTACTCAAGCATTGAGGACAACACTTTTTTGAAGGAGAGGGGCATGTTGGGTCCCTATAATAATTACTAGTGATTACCCATTACTATTGTAATTGTACCCCTTATTGAATAGTGTTGTACCTCTATTATCCCCATATTGTTATTTATTGTGCCCCATAGAATCCCTCTATTGTTATTTTTGTGGCTTTATATTATTATTGTTAGGTCAGCTGGGTTATATTGTGACTCCTTATACTCCTATATATAGAAAGGAGGTTTTTTCATTTGTATCATCCAAGAATTCTTCATTTATGTAATGTAAAGGAGGTTGCCCCCTCGAAGAGGATGAATTCTAAGGCTTTGATCTATCTTTTCTATCTTTTCTTGAGCTGGTTTCGTAACACTGTAAAACATTGAGAACAATCATTCCCAACATAGTCAAGGCATCTGATACCTTAGATCCATTTAATTTACCTTTTCTAGTTACCTTTCACATATTTGTACTACCACCATCCATTTACCATTATGGACCAACCAGTGAAACTGATTGTCATAGTCTTAACTTCCACTGTGCTTACTCTTAGTCTTACCTTACATCTTGGGTACCACATGACTCTCCCCGAGCTCCACTAACTTTTCCCTTTCCCAACCAATTCCCAAGACTCAAAACATAAAAGGCAACCCAAGAAATAAACAAGAAGAAGATCATTAAATCCCATAACAACAATATGGCACCACAACAATGTGGAATAGCTATGCACTCAACACATGTAAAATTGCAAATCAAGTGCAAAAATTGAAAAATAAAAAAAGCAAAAGATGAAAAACAAACACAATCACTCAATCCTTATGGTTTCCACTACTTCCAAAGGAAATCTCAACCTTAGCCTTCTTCAAGGTTCATGGAAATCTCTCTTTCCATGAAATGCCCTGCTTATATGTTAAGTTATGGTACGTTATATGCTTGTAACAGTTTACTTCTTTTTATTATTATATTCCACAGATTAGCAATCACATGTACATAAAGTAAAGTGCAGATAGAACATTAAACGATCGACAGAAAACAAGCCAATACAAGAGACACAAGAGCTAGCAGCTAGCTAGGCACAAACCCCACAATGTGTGGGGAAACCCTTTGATCAAATCTTCTTTTATCTTCAATAATTTAGTAGAGAGGAATAGTACAATAAATCTGGTTTATATCAATAGTAGAAAACCCTAGATCCTCAACATCAACATTAGCGGTTTCATCATCAAACTACGGCAGACAATATCTCACAAACTGACCGTCGGATCGGCATGATTCTAGCACCAAAAGTTGGATCTTCGAGAGGAGGTTCAAATTAACCTATAGCATAGTTTAGAGGAAGAGATACTCTAGTCCATGTAGGTCAATCTTTACTTCTACAGTTGCAGATTAAAATTTGGCAGCTTTTGGCTTCAACCTAGGGCAGTCGATATCTTGCGAACCATCTGTTGGATTGACTTGATTCCACTACCAAAAGTTGTGGCTTTCAGAGGAGGTTCATATGAACCTATATCATAGTTTATATGAGGAGATCTTCTATTCCATGTAGGTCAATCTTTACTTCTGCAGTTACAGCTTCAGTTTCGGCAGCTTGTGGCTTCACATGTGTGAGAGAGAGACCCTTTTCTGTGCAGTAGAGAAGAGACTCTGTTCTCGACAGTAGAGAGAGAGAGAGATGTGATGAGATGAGTCAGTCCAAATGAGGAAATGTCCTCCTGTATTTATAAACAATGTTGGTGTTTGAATAGATGCAATTGTTGCGCTTCTGAGCCTACATGAGTTGTAGGTCGGCTTGATAATAATTCCATAATCAAAATAAATTCATATCTACATGAATACTTATCAGAATCGGATGATATTTATATAAATCCTACACTTCTCAATGAAAGGAATCTAATAAAAATATTATCAGCCATGAATAAGATGACCCGCATGAAGTTTTTACTTGATTTCCAATTTTAACACTCCCTCTCAACTAGGGAGAACTTCATCCACAATATATCTATCAGTCATTACTATTCATCCGTCAAATGCATTGCCATGTATAGCCTGAACCTTGACCTTCTCTACTATATTCTACCTGTTCTGCTTTGTCTTGTTCTGCCTTGTACTGATTTGTACTATTTTTCTCTGTTTTTCTCTGCTCTTGCATTGTTCTATTTTGCTCTGCTTTTTTCCAAATTATGAAGAAGAAATGATCGAGCATGTATCATACTGAATCGAAGTCAGTCTGAGAGTATGTATCACTGGTCCTAGACCAGTCTCAACGAACCCAAAGTTAGTGTCATAGTGAGTACAACTCCATTGGTCTCAAGCCAATATCATCCTCCACTGACTCAAGGTCAGTGTCAGAGTGTGTACCACTGGTCCCAGAATAGTCTCAACCAACCCAAAGTCAACTTCATAGTAGGTACCACTCCTACCATTGGTCCCAGACCAGTATCACAGTCTTACAGAGTGTACCACTGGTCTCAGACCAGTCTCAACCAACTCAAAGTCAGCGTCATAGTATGTACTACTCTCATTGGTCCCAGACCAGTACTGCACTGACATGAAGTCAGTCTCATAATATGTACCACAGGTCCCAGACCAGTATCAACCGACCCAAAGTCAGTGTCATAGTATGGTATAGCTTCTACCATTGGTCCCAAACCAGTCCCATTAATCCCAGATCAATGGAGATCATCGTAGCATAGGGAGTATCATAGATACAATGTTGCATCCATCGATACTATTATGGTCCCTAACTTCATTTCCTCGCTTATTGATGAGATGAGAGGTACTTCCCATGAGTCCCAGACTGCATGGGTAGGATGCCTCGATAGGAGAACTAATCAATCTTGTCCTCAAAGGAGAACAGATCAATCTTGCTACAATTTCCATGGAGAACACATCAATCCAGTCCTCATAGGAGAACACACCAATCCTTCTACAATGTCCATGGAGAACATATCAATCTAGGCCTCACAAGAGAAAAATCAATCCTTCTACAATTGCCATGGAGAACACATCAATCCAGGCCTCACAGGAGAACACATCAGTCCTGCTACAATCACCATGGAGAACACATCAATCCAAGCCTCATAGGAGAACACATCAATCCTGCTACAATCGCCATGGATAACACATCAATCCATGCCTCATAAGAGAACTAATCATCCTACTACACAAGAGAGCGAATCATACTATTCCACAAGAGAGCGAACCATCTTGTCCCACAAGAGAGCAAATCATCTTGTTCCGGTACGCACCACCAAGAGAGGGTAAGTCACCTTGTGGCCGTATGTTCCTCCAGTAAGAACCACAAGCCCTCAAAGCTCCCAGATCTCAATGTATGCAACATGCAGGACCCTTGTACAAGGGTTTCTTGATGACTCCAAGCCGTTTGGGAAAATCACAGATTAGATCTTTTCTCAGAGCTTTGATAAGGTGTATTGACCTGTACATCATCTTAATGTGATCGATCCTCCTTGCTCATCGACTTACCATATCGAAAATGATGCTTATCTACTGGAGCAATCATGAATATGGGATTCCTCAAAATCAAATCTCACCTCTGGTTGTTACAGAGAATAATAGTGGTATGTGTTCAAATAGATCACTGAAGAGCTTGCCCATCCAGGTAGCTTCATACGAGATCATACTCGTAGATATGTATCCGGTCTCGGTGGTGCTTATGGCAACCTACTTCTTCTTCCTGCTCATCCATTATACCAAAGAAGATTCCAAAGAGAAACAACACTAAAAAGTGCTCCAGTGATCCTCCACACTGCCTGCATAATCAGCATTTGAATAATCATGTAGTTTCATATTTCCGGAAGTGCATCTCAATCCATTATTAATTATGCCATGAAGATATCTTAGAAGATTCTTGGCATCAATCTAGTGAGGCTCAACCAAATATGATCTCACAATGCTAACTGCAAAACATATGTTCGGATGAAGGTTCGCTAAAACACCAATGCAAATGAGTTTATGAAACTCAAAGGCATTTCCCAAATCTGGTCTGACATCACTACCATATAACTTCTAAAAGTTAAGATCCTTGAGGTAGTCCTAGGCTTGCAGTCCATCATACTGAATCTTTCGAATACCTTTACCACATATTTTCGTTGAGATAGAAAAATTTCCCTTGGCTTCTGCCATACTTCAAGTCCTTGGTCCTTCATTTCAAATTAAGAAGCCAACTCCCTCTTACAATTGTGAATGAGAGGGTTTGCACCTGTTAGAAAGAGGTCATCCACATACAACACCAGTATTAGAGGCTTGTCATCTTCAACCTTAAAGTAAAGGTTAGGATCAGCTTCACTCTTAGTGAATCCCAGCTTCATCAAGTAGATATCAATCCTCTCATACCATGCTCAAGGTGCTTGCTTCCACCCATAGATAGCCTTTTCAACCTGCATACATGAGATTTTCTATCATAAACCTCAAATCCTTCGTGTTTCTCCACATAGACCTCTTCTTTGATCGAACCGTGTAAAAATGCAGTCTTGACATCCATCTGATGTGGGTTCCATCCTTATGAAGCCACAAGGGTTATGGTCAAGTGGATGGTCATATATCTAGCAAAAAGTGAAAATATCATAGTTTATACCTTCCTTCTGGGATAAACCAAGAGTAACAAAACGAGCCTTATACTTTTTTGTACTTCCATCTACTTCATGCTTTATCTTGTAAAGCCATTTTGAAGTAACAATTGTCTTGTCTAGGGTCTGGGAACTACTTCCCAGACATCATCCTCCATAATAGACTCATATTCTATGGTCATATAATCCTTCCATACTTAATGCTTGAAGACATCAGAGAATGATGAAGGCACATTTTGTATGATCGTGCTCATGATGGTCAGGTATCCCTGATACCTATAAGGTTTCTTACTTTGATGGAAGGTTCCTTATGGTCCAGAATGTCCTTCGACATCATCAAGTATCCCCCTAAGCCATGAAGGCCTCTTCCTGGAAGAGGAAGGTTCATGTGGATGAGGATCAATTGGATCCATGGGTTCTTCTACATCAGGCATTGATTCATCATCCATTTTTTCCGATTGCTCGGTGTTGGCTTCTTGAGAGCTCCTCAAAGTCGAAAGATTGTCCACCTTGCTGAGAGCCATATCTTCGTTAAGGGTGACATCATAAATAATCATGACTTTCCTTTGATTGGTGGTGAACATTTCTTCAAGAGTCTTGGAACCCAATGCTTGATGAGGGCATCGATTTTGTACAAACACGACGGTGTTTGTAGTTTCAGCCCATAGAAACTTCAGAAGTCTTTGATCAAGTAGCATGGCTTGGACAGCTTCCGCAATCATGCGGTTCTTCCTTCCCACCACACCATTCTGCTCAGGAGTATGTGGTGTAGTAGTCTCCCTCTTAATGCCAACCATAGGTATGCCTGAGTAAACCAACTGTAATATATCGGAGCTCTTGCTTTGGATTGAGGGGAATGGTCCCCTTTTGAGCTTTCCTTCAGCACATCCTGGACATACACCTTTTCTCTCTACTCGTAATTCAAGCATCCCTATAACCATTTTTCTTACACCGAGTATAGCTTTATAATGAAAGGGGGCAAACTTCCAATGCCAAAGTTCAGACTAAAGAGATGTGTCATAAGACATGACACCTAGCAGACTTCCATTGACCTGATATAATGAATCAACACTAAACTCAAGACTAAAGGCATATTTAACATTATTTTTCCATATACGTACCTTGCCATCTCTGAAGGTTACCCTGTATCCTTTGTATTCCATTTCCGAGATGGACACTAGGTACTTTTTGAGGTCGGGTGCATTTAATACATCCTAGAATTTCTAGCCTTCTTGAATGGTTGTCCTCTTCCTTGATTCCCAGCTCTCCTCTTACCTTTGCTATTGAATTTGTCATTCCTTTGATTAACATCGAAGGGATTTTGATCATCGTCCCGGTGTGAGTCCTCTCTATAAGGGCACTCCCTTGCATAGTGACCTGCTTTATCACAAATGTCATTTTCTTCTAGCCTTAGGTCTAGCCTTTCATTTCAATTTAGTCCCGGAATTATTTCTTTTCTTAGCATGAGAAGAAAAGGCAGCAGGAGGACCTTTAGGCATGGGCATTTCTTTCTCTTTTTCCCTTGTTTCTTCGTGAATGTATCTAGCCGTTAATTCCTTAAAACGAGGAATTACATTATAGTTCAGAAGAGTAGTCCTGAACACATACCATTCAGATGGTAATCCTCCAAGAGTCGTGAGTGCCATTTCCCTATCAGTAATAGCCTCCCCAATAGATAGGAGATCGTTCTTGATCTTGGTTATTCTTAAGAAGTATGCTTTCATACTCTCCTCTTTACCCTTCTTGATTTCCCTCAGTTTGTTTCTAAGAAACAAAACTTGATTTGCATCATTAACTTTAAATAAACTCACCAGTCTATCGTAGATTTCCTTGGAGGTGTCTAGTTTAGAGATGTAGGACACCAAGTGCTTGATGATAGAGTCTCAGATGATCTTCTATTTTGAATTCTTCAGTTTTCCATTTGTTCCATGCCGTAGTGGATGCACTTGATCGAGGCTCAACAATATTTCTTCTTACATGGTCCAACTCTCCTAGATCTTCTAGCGTTAGATCAATAGACATCTTCCATTTGTGATAGCCATCTTTCTTACGAAACATGCCTTTCGCAAAGTATTGAGGACACCATAGTTCTTTTAGGATAGCCTCGCCAATCTTCTCTTCGGTGATTGGTCTTGCTCTTGCTCGGGCTTTGTCTTCACCTGAGATCTGATACCGTGTTAAGTTATGGTACGTTCTATGCTTATAACATTTTAATTATTTTTCTTATTATATTCCATAGATTAGCAATCACATGTACATAAAGTAAAGTGTAGATAGAACATTAAACGATCGATGAAAAACAAGCCAAGACAAGAGACAGAAGATGTGGCGGCTAGCTAGGGACAAACCCTACAATCTGTCGGGAAACACTTTGGTCAAATATTATTTTATATTAAATAACTCATCAAAGAGAAATAGTACATTAAATCTGATTTATATCAACAGTAGCAAACCCTAGATCAGCAACGTCAACATTAGCGACTTCATCATCAAAATAGGGCAGACGATATCTCACAAACCGACTGTCGGATCGACATGATTCCACCACCAAAAGTTGCAGCTCCTAGAGGAGGTTCAAATGAACCTATAGCAAAGTTCAGAGGAAGAGATATCCTAGTCTACGTAGGTAAATTTTTACTTCTGTAGTTGCAGCTTTAATTTCGGCAGCTTCCGGCTTCAAACTAGGGCAGTCGATATCTTGCAAACCATCTGTCGGGTTGACTTGATTCCACCACCAAAAGTTGCAGCTTTTAGAGGAGGTTCAGATAAAAATATAGTGTAGTTCAAATGAGGAGATCTTCTAGTCCACATAGGTCAATCTTTACTTCTGCTGTTGCAGCTTCACTTTCAACAGCTTCCGGCTTCACTTGTGTGAGAGACAGACCCTTTTCTGCACAGTAGAGAAGAGACTCTTTTCTACATGGTAGAGAGAGAGATGTTATGAGATGAGTGAGTCCAACTGAGGAAAATTCCTCCTATATTTATACACAATGTTGGTGTTTGAGTAGATGTGGTTGTCGAGCTTCTGAGCCCACATGAGTTGTAGGTCGGCTTGATAATAATTCCATAATCAAAATAAATTCATATCTCCATTAATACTTATCAGAATCGGATGTTCTTTATATCAATTCTACACCTCTCGATGAGAGGAATCTAATAAAAATATTATCATCCATGAGTAAGATGACCCACATGAAGTTATGCCATGGTTTCCAATTTTAACATTATACATCCATAAACACATCATGTCAATGCATAAATAAACATAGAGAATACATCAGTTACCTTATAGTGTCATGCCAAGCTTACTACCTTGCAACTGAGCACATCCATGCCATCTATCAAGGGACTCCAATAATATTAACAGATCCACACGTAACTAAAGGCTAGCTAATATACGTGTCAAGGACATGTTCATGAATCTAGCAAATATCCACATATTGTCAACAAAATGAAGGTTAAGAAGAGTCCCTCTATGTAAAGCACTCATTTATTTTGAATTAGGGTTTCCAGACATAGTCAAATGAATTATTATCCAATTCCTTCCTTTTACCCCTTTAACTTGTTGTAATCGAGGCTTATTATGTATTGCCACATTACCCAATTGTTAGTTATATTAACACATCAACTATAACCTTTTCATGCTAAAACCAAGCATGTTTCTTGCAACTGTTCACACATGTTAGCCACATGTTCCACATATGAAAACAATCATATTCGATCAATTCGAAATCAACCTTTATCGAGATTAACAATCATGTCATAGCCCATAGTCAACTGGTAGTCATCATTCATAATGCTACAACTATCACTTACTACACTTCATGTACATATCAACTGCCTCAACACCTATCTATTAGTAAAATCATATGAAAACAATATCATTGGAACATATTGTCATATTATGGAAATCATGAAACATTCAACTCACTTGCAAACATATCATGTTAAATAAATAACTAAATGGCATTCAAATAGTTAAGCACCAAATATATGACATAATCCAACTCATACTTTACTATATCTTAGGGTAGGATATTTTGTATGCATAACCAGTCTTGTTAGCATCATATACCATGGACCGAAAACCATTGCATCCAAAACCATGTGCAAAAACCATGCACAAAACCATAGGTAGGTCCACCAAACCTAATATAGGGTCCAAAAAAAAATCCCCAGTGAAATGCACAGGACTGCATAGGGGGGGGGAATCACCACCTGTGAACCCTTCCCTGCGCAGTCGGCACAACAAAGTGGGGGCACTGCCCCTGCTCTAAACCCCCAGTTAACTAGGGAGGCTAGTCATGGAAAGAATATAACACAACCCAAATTTCTCTCACTTGTTGTTTTCTTTCCACTAGGGGCCACACGAGAGCTTAATCATTTATCCAGCCCTGAAACACCCATTGTTTCTCTATACCAAGAGAGCTTCTCAGAGCTCATAGATTTTGTCAATGCATATGCAGTATTATTTAAAGTGTCCACCTTTACTAGAAACACCTTTGTTTCTTATATCATATCGCTCAGAAAGTGATACTGAACATCAATTTGATTTGTCTTTCAATTGTAAGCATGGTTCTTTGCCAATAAAATTTCACTTTGGCTGTCATAGTCTATCCTTATAGCTCCCTGTGCTAACCCCATAATTGAACACAATCTATTCAAACAAACTGCTTCCTTGGTTACATGAGTGGCTGCCATGTATTCTACCTTTGTAGTTTATAGTGCCACTACAGATTGTTTCTTACTCATCCAACTCACAGCACCTCCAAACAGGTTAAACACATACCCACTTGTAGATCTTCTCTGATCTAGATCTCTAGCTAAGTTAGCATCAACAAAGCCATGGATACCCAACACTCTATCCAATCCTACTCTTCCTTGGTGGCAGAAACCATAATCACTAGTGCCAAGAAAATACCTAAAAGCCCGCTTTAGTGTTGACAAGTGCTCCTTCCCTGGTTTTGACATAAACCTGCTCAATACTCCCACTCCATGTGGAATGGTTCGTCTAGTATAGACCATTACATACATTAGGCTACTGACTACACTTGCATATGGAACATAGGACATGTCGTGTTCCTCTTCTTGTGCCTTGGGACACTGTTCAACAGATAACTTCACACCTATAGGAATAGGAACCATTACCGGTTTACTATATTGCATATTAAACCTTTGTAGTATTGTGTCAACATACTTCCTCTGGTTTAACCATAGCTTCCTCTTTCCCGATCTCCTCAAAATTTCCATGCCCAAAATATAGTTTGTGGCACCAAGATCTATCATGTCGAATTTGGAGGACAATTAGGTCTTCAAATTGTGGATAATTTCTTTGTAATTTCTAGCCGGAAATATAAGACTAGATAAATAACACAGTCACCAATTAATTTAAAATACACACAGTGATCTTCTTTTCTTCTGGTGAAGCCAAGTCCCCATATAAATGTATCAAATTTCTAATACCACATCCTTGGTGACTGCTTTAACCCATAAAAAGACTTATTTAACTTGCATACCAGTTATTTCTTACCCTTCACTATAAAGCCTTCAGGTTGCTTCATGTAGATCTCCTCTTCTAGATCCTCGTGAAGAAATGATGTCTCCACATCCATCTTTTCCACCTCAAAATCAAAAGCAGTAGCAGCAGATAAAAGTAATCCAAGAGAAGCTACCTTCGCAACAAGAGAAAAAATATTACCAAAATCATTTCCCGACACCCTGGAATAACCTTTTGCTACAAATCGAGCTTTGTATTTCTCCACTTTCCATTCTACATTTGTATTCTTCTTGAACGCCCATTTGCTGCCAATGGGATTCCTTCCAGCCGGTAACTCCACCAGATCCCAAGCCTCATTTTTGTGCAAAGATGCCATTTCGTCAACAATGACCTCTTTCCAAAATTTTCCATCCTCTAAATTTATTTCTTCCTTCAAAGTTATGGGATCAGCATTAGTAATAGATAAAGTAAAATTTGAATAGAAGGAAGATGTACTATACCTTTCTAGTTGCCTTCTTTCTCGAACTGATCTTCTCACACCTGTAGTTTGCGGCTCTTCATCTTCTGATTCCTCCTTTGTTGTAGAGTCTAATTCTTCCTCCTTAAGCTCAAACTTTATCTTCTCAGGCTCCTTTGGTTGGACTTCATGTTTAATAACATATTTGACCTCTCTAAATGCCATATCTTGGTTGTACACAACCTTCCTTATTACTGAGTTCCAATGCTTATAACCCTTTAAACCATCCTTATACCCAATAAAGATGCACTTTTTAGATTTACTATCCAACTTGGTTCCTTTCTTCTTTGGAACATGTACATATGCATCACATCCAAATACCCTCAAATGTGAAAGAGAGGGTTTCTTACTAGTCCATACCTTTTGTGGAGTCTTATCTTCCAACACTGATGAAGGTGATCTATTGACCAAGTAACATGATGTCTCCACCACCTCCTCTCAGAATTCTTGTCCTAACCCAACACCACTGAGCATGCTTCTTACCCTTTACAGTAATGTCTTGTCCATTCTTTCCATAACTCCATTTTTCTTAGGTGTGTATGGAGTACTCTTCTACCGTGCTATAGCACACGTCTTACAGAATTCTTGAAATTCCTTGGTGCAAAACTCTCCATCATTATCTGACCTCAACACCTTTATCTTCTTTCCTGTCTTGTTTTCCACCAGAACCTTAACTTCTTTAAACTTGTCAAAGACTCTTGATTTCCTCTTAAGGAAATATATCATTGTATTCCTTGAGAAGTTATCTATAAATGATACATAGTACATAGAGTTACCCAGTGATGGAACCTTCATAAGTCCAAACACATCATTATGCAAAAGCTCTAATATATGTTTCGCCCTCTTATCACCAGATGGGAAACTCACTTGATTGTGCTTCCCATATACACAATTTTCACAGAAATCAAAATCCAAAGAGCTATTAGTCATATGTTCTACCATACCTTTACCATGAACTACTTAATGGCCCTTCTCTCCAATATGTCCAAGCCTTTGATGCCACAGCATGATCTTCTCTCTAGAGACCACTAGATTTTCTGCTCCACTTTCAAGAACCACAAATTTGTTGCACCCATAAACAAAAATTCTACCTTGCAGCTTGTACAGAGTTCCAATCAGAACTCCTTGCACCAATACCAGTTCTTCCCAAACCATTTTGTAGTTATCCTTCTTGAACACTGTTTTTACAGACGCATCATCCAGCTTGATTACAGAAATCAGATTTTTGGCTAATATAGGAATATGCAGAACACCGAGAAGTTTTCTAACCCTTCCACCTTGCAACTTCAACTTTACTTTTATGCAACCAATGATTATAATCTTCCTGTCATCCCCTAAGAAGACATCACCACCATCGTATTTCCCATACTAGCAAAACTGCTTTCTTTGGGGAGCGAAGTGAAACGATGAACCTAAGTCAATTAGCCATGCCTCATGATCTACACGTGTACTTGAAGGAGCCAGGTACACATCCCCACCTTCATCTAAGGTGGTTTTCACCTATGCAGAAGGAGCATCATCAGATCCCTTTCCTTTATCAAGAGACCTAGATTTATGGTCCCTCTTGTAGTGCCCTTCCTTTCCACATTTCTAGAAAACCACCTTTACAAGTTTTCATCGAGATTTAGATCTCCCTCTAGATTTAGATATCCCACTCGATGACCGATTTTTGTTTTTTCTCTAGGACTGTCCTCGTATATAAAAGGCATCACCATTATGGCTCTCCATATTTTTCCATCTCATCTCCTCTGTCAGCAAGGATGAGACTATTTCATCAAATTGCATGGCAGTTGCATTGCTACCTATTACAACAACTAGACTATCCGACGAATCTGGTAGAGAACACAGCAGACTGATGCACTTATATTGATCTGAAATTTTAATATAAATAGATAATAACTGACTTACTATAGTATTAAATGCATTCAAACGCTTTATCATCGAGTCTCCATCTTTCATCCTTAGGTTATACATCTTTTTCCATAGGAATAGTTTATTCACCAGAGACTTAAAATGGTAAAAAGTCCCTAACTTGTCCCATAAATCCTTTAAAGCCACAGCTTCCCCTAATACATTTAGTAATACTGAATTTGAGGTGCACAATGGTATTGTTCTCTTTGACTTCTAATCCAACTTCTTTCATTCTTTGTCAGACACTGCAACTGGTTAAGTACCCGGATCTACTTCACTCCACTGACCTTTATGCACCAATAGATCCTCCATCTTGAGTTTCCACAACTCAAAAATCTGAACATTAAATTTCTTGATCTCGATCTTTCAGCTGTTAACCATCTTCTTTCACCACCAGAATCAATCCCATAGATCTCCCACTAAATAAGGTCTACAACAGGCCTGAGTGAAACCCCTCAACAACGAAGGCATCCCCTTGAATCCAAAACAACTCCAATACCAAATGTAGTTTTTCACCCTGTACAGAAGTTATCCGCATATGAATTCTAAGAACATGAAATGAAAAATGCGAGAGCATAACATATAAAACACATATACACAAATATTTTCCCCTAGATCTAAAAACTCGAACTACCAGCTTGATTTTTCATTATGTTCCTTTCAATGTTACAATACATATTTATACATGGTAAAGCATCCAATACCATGGACCGAAATACATCGCATCCAAAAGCATGTGCAAAAACCATGCACAAAACCATATTTAGGTCTACCCAACCTAATATAGGGTCCAAAAACAATTTCCCCGACCTACTTCCCTGGGCCCCGTACAAGGGGGCTAACTCCCCCCTCAAATCCCCCATACAGTGGGGGATGCTGACCCCCTTGTGATCCCCTGTTACAGAGTTGACCTAATAGAGGGGGGGCTTTGCCACCCCTCTAACCCCCTAGTTAACTAGGATGGCTTGTCATGGGAAGAATATAACACAACCCAATAGTCAGTCACTCATACTGCTGGTCCCTAGGTCCCACGATACTCTGAAACTCCTAGGCCATAGTCACTCTCATGCTATGAGAAAAGGAGCGACCAGAACCCCAAAGTCACTGTCACAATCATCCCTTCCAATGATTTTGGACCCAAATTACTAGTTCTTTGCTAGCGACCCTGGGAATTAAGCCACATTTGAGCCCAAAATCCTGGTCCCTGCTCATAACTTGTTGTAGCTTCCAAAATTCGTTAAAAGCATGATAAAAATAATGATCAATAAAGAATAACCCTGAGGACAAGGCTTGATCATCCCCAACCAGGAATGACATTCTCTCAAACACTTGGCATCAATTGAACCTATAGGTCCACGATACAAGACGAAGCATAAATGCATGAAACAATTAATGAAACATAACCAGAAGGATCACCTCCTTCTCCATTGAACTAGTACATCATCAATCAGGTCTTGCATCCATGCATTTAACAGTTACAAGTAAATGTATGAAATAACCATGACATAAACTCGTCATTCAACCATGATAATAACTAGCATAAAACCATATAAATATCATAGATATGACAACCATTAAATCCACATATAAATCAGTGAAAGCATAAGAGAACTTAGCTTTTATTAATCGTAGGAAAACCCGATAAGGCTCGATACTTGCACACACCCCGACCATATACATGGATGAACGAAATCTCTCTTTTAGCTAGTCACCCAGTTGCCATATTCCAAGAAAGAATGTGGGATCTAATAGAATAACCAATCCAAGAACAACCAAAGGAATCCAGAGGTTAAACCACATCCACCCTCACCAAACTGGGATCACACTGTAATCCAAACTGGATCACTAGGCCCTAAACCAAATTGGATCACTAGGTCCTAAACCATGACCACTCTCTCATGCTTTACTACAATCCAAACCTAGATCACTGTGCCCTAAACTGAGACTTCATCGTTAGGATTTACCATGTATCCTGCCAAAACTGGTCAAGGGATTCCTAGGCCTTTGGGAATCAAACTTAAGACCACCTCTGCCCTAGATTTTGAAATCCATGCAACAAACCAAATCTTAAAAACCAAAATAAACATCCCAACCTACCGTTGCATTAGAAGAAAAGCTAGGCTAGGAAAAAATCCACTTTCATAACACGACAAAACCATGCCACTAACAACAAGAGAACCATACACTAACATACAGAGCCATGCATGTCCAAACCAGCTAGGAAATCACACATGCAAAAGGTTACTTGCAAATGTTCGTATTGAAGCTGCTTGATCCATCTTTTCATTACTTGATCCTTGCTTTTTTTTCCTTTAATTTCCTTTCTATCCTTTTCGTTTTCTCCAGGCTAGAGTGCTCAAAGAAAATCTACGCTACCAAGAGTAAGAGAGAGAATAATGAAAGAGCTCAAAACTTGAAATGATAAAAGCTTAACACTAAGAAATATTAACACTAAGAATCCTGTGAATTTATCCTCATAATCATTTTTATTAATGGGGCCTTTAATTTATTATTTTTCTTGTCACATGAAACCTATGCCATTTTACCTTGGTTTTATCCTAATTTCCTTTATTTTCATAAATAAATGTGTCAAGAATTGCTTTTGTCCTTCCAATTCACTTTCCTTAGCCTTTACCAATTTTTCTTAGACAAAACACACATCCAGAGTTGCCCACTAGGATAAATTTTCCCAATATTTAGCTTGTAATACGTGTCCCTTGCCCGTGGTTATTTTTCCTTTATCTACATTGTTACATAGAATTTCACCAGGGTTGTTACAATGTCAAGCGATTGTCATGAGATCCCACAAAAATCCCTTGAAACTCCTCTGAGACCCCTGATTACATAATCTTTGTCTTGCGACTTGGCCATCACATAGCTAGGAAACCCATCTTCCCTGGACTATATAGGAAAATAAAAATGGGCAATGACAAATCCTCCCGCCCTGAGATTGGTTTCCCTCAAATAATCTCTAACTCTCCACTATAGACACATCTATAAACTGATACTAACATCCCAAATGAACCATTGTACTAGGACATTCCCCCAAGCTAACCAATAATGAATGGTTCCCTCAATACCTGAATCCCAGATAAACTACTAACTCAACCTATCATCCATGGATCCACTTTGATCAAAAAACCACAATAACCAATCATCCTCATCCATCCTGTTAGAGCTTAGATATACCTCAGGCTGGAGGAAGGAAAACCTAGGATAACCACAAACCACGCCTAACCTAGTAGCTAGCCCTACCAGGTCGGGAGAGGGCTCTCTCCTTATGAATCTCAATCAATATGATTACATCAGATATGAATTTTAGGGTAGGTATATTAGCTCTAGGGGTTTTGAGTGATTTTTTTGGGTTTTTGTTGGATCAAATGGAGGAGGCAGATTTGGATCTTGGAAATGAAGTCAGGATGCAGGGTGTTCTATGGGGCGAGGTAGGTAAGTGTTTTGGAACTTGGAATTGAGTGATATTTTAGGTCTAAGACTAGTGAGGATTTAAGGAGGGCATGCATAGATCATGTATCCTACTCAAACAGATGAAAGCATCAAAAACTAAATGGTTTCCCAAGGAAGAGCACTGTAACCAATGTATTCTACCTATCTATCTTGATATCATTTAGATAGAAGAATGAATTACATTGTGGCACATATAACACATGAGGAAAACTAATAATAGAAGAAGAAACTATGAAAAAACACTTTATCACAAGTATCTCACAAAATTAGCTGCAAATCTTGGTTTATTTCCTTGACAAACTGCTGATAAAGGTGTACAATATAGCTCAAAGCATCAAAGAGAGTCCAACCCTTGCTAATCACTGAACAATACATAATATAGACATCAAACTGCCTATGCTAGCCAGCAAGGGTGGAATCCAAGATATAAGGAACTGTTACAACCATTTCCAAACAAGGAACAAGAATATAGGCAGTGGAACAACTTGCCTCTATAAGCATGGAAACTGATTCATTGACCCCCAAACCAACTAAAAATGATGAATCTACCCTCTAAGGTCATTTTACAATTACATTTACATATCATGGAATTAATTACAATCATAAATTCATCCATGAAGAGAGAAAAAAGTCAAATTGTAGTGAAAGAAGGCGAAAATGGATTTTAGGCAAATTGGCTCTATGCTCAGCGCCACTAGCCAGGTGCATAACACTCCTTCATAGCCAGTTTTGGAGGCCCTTTCCTTAGCAAAATTGAGCCCAAGATAGCTCATTGGAAAGGTATTACTGTCTCGTTTCTGGAATATCTTGAATTTTTGCATCTGGAGGTCATTTACCCCCTCAAAAGTGAAATCTCCCAAGGCTACTTCTGTGTGTCCAAAAAGAGGTAGAGAGGTCATTGTTTGATGGTTTTTTGACCTTTCGGTCACCATTTTTTGCTCCAAAATTGCTGATATTTTATTGTTTTGATGCACTCATCATATTGAATCCAGATATACAAGCCATTTCTTCACATATTCCTCCAGTGAAAAGCATAGCACCGGTGGCACTGCGCACTTAGGACAATTTTCTGTGTTTCAAAATTTCAAAATTTCATAATGACAAAAATTTATCAAAATTTGCCCAGATTTGTCACAAGGCACCACCATTAGTTTCTTTGATGGGCTAGTAAAGTTTAAGCCAGGATGTTCAACTTTTATTTCTCCTTTTTTCTCCTTAAGGCCTTTCTCAACCTAGCCTTAAGCTTCCTCATTCTTATGTTGCAGATCTTGTTGCGAGTCATGTAGTGGTAGGCCATATGGTGAAGCATCTTCTTGTCTCTGTTGACCTTCTCAATCAGCCCCTCAAGGTGTATGTTGAGCCTCTCTAGCCATGTTTCCCTATCATTCTCAATTTCTTCTTCAATAGGGGTTAATGGAACATTGGCCTCCTTGATCCTTTTCATGCCTTTTTTTATCATTTGTAGCTCCATGAGGACTTTCTTGTCACTCAATTGTCTATTTTCTTGCTCCAAATAGTTGGTGATCCACTTAGGCCTCTCTAAATTATCTGACAAGGCTTGTATCTCAGCCTCTTTCTCCTTTATGATCATATCTTTGGTAATCTTTGGATCTTGAGTTTCCAAGTCAATGACATCAACTCCTTGTGTCTCCTCATGATCAACAAGGTCAAAATATATTTTTTTCTCATGACTAATATCCTTCTTATGCATATTTTTCTTGTATTTACCTTTTCCCTTGTTGTGTTTCTCAACTTGTACCTGTTTAGATGGAGAAGGTGGCAAAGCCCCTTCCACTCCTTATGGAGATAGCATTTGCTTGTGGGATGAAGATGAAGGTGAGACCCCTTTCACACCTTGTCGAGATAATACTCACCTAGCAGCTACAAAAAGTTTCCTAGTGCCCCTCTCATATGTCATAGACACTGGCACTCCAAACAGTTTCAGTCTCTTTGACCTTTTCATGTCCCGAAGGTCCACCTTCTTCATGATGCACTGATGAAAACATTTGCGGGCCTTTGAACATCTCATGAAAAATGAAAGTTTTCCATGGCATGTTAAGAAGGTTTGACTAATGTAGAGCAATGATTTTAATCAAGGAGTAGTGGTAAATTATAGTCAACTACTGGGGATATGTTTTCTTCTTTACAATAAGTTCCATCTTCTCAATGTTTCTGAACATGAAGTAGGGGATATTCATCATTCTCACCCTAGTGAAATGCATCAACAGTCTAATGTGGTAGGCATACAATCGGGAGAACCTACCTTCACAATTAAAGTACTTGATGATAATATTCATCAATGGAGCAAACCTATCCTCCAAAATCTTGAAGGGGAATACTCTCTTGAGTTTGTCTTGGTATCTAACCTTTACATAAGACTCATAGTACTCCCTATCAATATCCTGACCTTTGTTCCATTTTTCAACCACATCTGGAATACCTGTAGCCTCTAAGATACCAACTGGTGATAAGGTGAATGCGATTCCAACAAGGTTTACTTCATTGTTATCCAAATGTGTCACAAACAATCTTGCCAATTCATGATGAAATTTCACCCTTTCTACAATTTCACAAAAACCAAAACATGACTGGTGTTTAAAACAAGAAATGGCAAATGGGCAGGCTTTCAACTCCCTCAAACTGGTGGGATCCTCTTTGATAGCCTTTCCTCCTTTATGAGGCTTCCTGTGTTGTATGTTTCTCTCCCTGGAACTGTCACTAAGGGTGCCTTCTTCAAGCTCATATTCAGTGTCTCTTTCCATTGTTTTATAGCTATGAACAATTGTGGTGAATGAAAAGATAGGGTGGATGAATGATAGATGACTATGAAGAGATTTTATGGATAAGTAGGTCAGAGTGAATGGGAGTGTGAATGGGATTTAGGGAGTGTGTAGCATTTAGGGATGTATGTAGGATAAAATGTTTAGGGCTTTGGGGAGAATGTATATGGTTTGGGAAATTTTTATGTGAAAGTAGGATTTCGGAGAATATATAAGGGAATGATGTTTAGGGAATTTATATGAGGGAATGGGGTTTAGGGAACAACAGGAAATATATGAGATAGGAAAACAAATAAGAGAGTGAGCTTGTTAATTTTATAAGACGGTTTGTGTGAACACTAGGGTTTGGCTTTATGAGTGAAATAATCACTAAATCTTGATATATAAACCGTTTTCAAGAAGAAAATTTGAAGTACTTAATTGCAAAGAGGTAACTTGGAAGACTTGAGGCAAATTGGGTGATTCTGGAGCATTTTGGGGCTTGTCTTCTAGGTGTGCAGTGCCTCACCCAGGTGCGCAACACCTCCTAGGTGCACAACGCCCGTTAAAATTAACACTGATGAAGTCTGCTAGGTGTGTAGTGCCAGCTAGGTGCATAGCACCGACCTCTAGTGCGAAGTTCCGTTTTTCATACCACTTTTAGAGCCCTTCCCTATGTCCAAATTGAGTACGAGATATCTCGTTCGAAAACTTGTTGAGTCTACTTTCTAGAACATCTTGAATTTTTCAATTTGGAGTTCATTTTCCCTATCAAAAGTCCAATCGCCCAAGACTAGTAAAAATGTGCAGAATGAGGCTGCCTAAATGTAGAGTGTTGTTGCAGTCAACGTTTGAAGGTGTTCCTCAACTACATATTGAGATCATGATAGCTCATTAGAAGCATATTTTTTTCTACTTATGAGTGGACTCATCAAGTAAGTCATTTTGTCATTCCATCTATGATAAAAATTTATTTTACCAAGGTCACTCCAGAGGTGCATTAACCCTCTTGAGGCAAATGATGTTTTTGACATTTCTCCCAAACCATGAAACCTATGTAAACATTGAAAGAGGTTTTTATTTCTGGGTCAGTGGTGCGAAACAACGTCTCTCACTTTCGTGAAATTCATCATTTCTTGCTCAAAAACACAGTTTGAAGGAAAATTGCCCCTTAGTGGTGAATGGCTTGTTCCTTGGAATGACTTCAGGACAAATGATGGAGACCTGGTGTTTGATTATATGAAGTGGCCTCATACCTTCTAATATCTCTCATGCCTCCTCTACTTAGATATCTCTACTCCCATAGCCAACCCTAGCTTAGTGGGAGAGGAAATTAGGTTTTAGTGCTTGGTTCTCTTTTGCTTTTGCAGGTGAATTGGAGTACTTGGCGATATCACCAGGTGACCAGGAGGAGCATGGAAACATTTATTTCATATAATACCAATACAATTACATGAAATTTAACATTAAAATACAAAAATTAAGAGATTAGAACTTTTTTTATCATTATTGTCATCCTCATGTGTCTTCTGACCATTATTAATCAATAGTCATTGAAATTTGACCATGGTAAAACCCTAATACCTAATGAGACTAAAACCTTAGACCTAAGACCTAATTGATGAAATGAACTGGAAATAAGCATGAATGATTGACTGAAAAGTATGAAAGGAGGTCAGAAGATATATGTCATGAGGGAAAAAACTGAAATCAACCCTACCATCAGTAGATCCATGACCTAATGGAATGCAACTCATTAGAATGGGACACCTAGTATGAAATGGAAAAGAGTAAATTTTTATCACTAATGGCATTGTGAAGACACTGACACTAACACATCCCCCATGACTAGATTTGTGCCATGTCTCTCACCATAGATGTTATTCCACCAGTAGAATACAAACTCATCAACTCTGTCTAGTCCAACCCCTCACATAAAGAAAAGCCAATCCCACTATGTTGACATTGTGTTGGAATGATAATAAGTTGATGGCTTTCATCCCAGTGCCAAAAAAAACATGAAATATCCGTCACACCTAAGGAATATCTCTACATTATGTCCCTGAATAAGAATACATCTCCATCAATAGGATACCAACTCATGGTCTCATGCCAATTTACCCTGCAGGAAGGATAAACACATGGGCTCCTGGTTGTGTAACAATTATACTATGATGATGTTGGTCCATGCTTAGTTAATTAACAAGATTTGTCTAAGAAATACTACCCCTCTCTCGATAAAGGAAAAGAGTCGATGATCCATGTTACAAGCCCTATATAGGTACTCCCAGAGAGGGCTCCTCTAAAACTTCCTAGTGTAATCCTCTTACTGCCTCGCTAGGTCCCTCAGTCACCGCTCAACTTTAGACAACCTATATGTTGACTCAACACACACACTTATAAGCTCCTCATTTTTTACTATTTTTTTGCAAGATGGTTCCTTGGACTATCTCGATCTTCTACTTCAATACCATAAGATTTTTCCTGAAATGCTCAATCTTCTTGTGATGGCTACCAACTGAAAGTGGAACAATTATGCTAGATGCTTGTGCATATGTCTACTCCTTATCAATGGCTAGTCCAAAACTACTTATACTCCTCTATCATGGGCTCAATATGAAACTCCAACTAGATCTCCATAAAAGGCTCATCATGCATATTGTGTATAACATCCTCCCTGGTTGACTCATGCTCCACCATATGCTACTCATGCTAAATTTTCACTAGTGACTCATCACACTGACTATATCCCATAGGTTCCACTGGAAGATCACTATACAAAATAGAATATAAATATGTCCTATTGTAAATAAACCCACATGACTACTCATACTCCTTAGAGGCATCCTCGTATGAACTCGTGGACTCATCCAAAGAAGAATCCCCATATTGAAAGTTAGAAGGAATCTCCTCATGCTCTGCCCCTATCATCTCCTCAGTGTCACTCATGCATGAGTGTTTAGGTCCCCAAGGTTCCTTGCAAATGAAGCAAAGGCCCTTCCTCCTCATCTCATTCTTGTTGCATGGTTGGACACCACAATTTCTCCTGAGTCAACCATCTCCTGAGTAGCCCAATGTTCTGCTCAACCAATCTTTTGACTAGTTTATAGCAGTAGGTCAAGCAAATTGTTCCTCCATCCAAATGGCCAAAAATATATACTGTAACTCCCTACAACTAGAATCACATCCTCCCTTGCATGAATATAAAATAGGCAACATATGTGTTATAACTATGTAAGGATGATGTTTCGTAATGCTGAAGAAGCATTGAAGCATCTGCAGGATCAAATAACCACACACCATATCAAACATTAGGTCATAATATCTAACTAAGGCCATGAATTATAGAATCCCTTGCCTCTTCCCAAAGATATCTCTCTCATTGTTATCCATATCCTAAAAGGTCTCCACTATGAGTATGAAAACTATCCTCATAACATCATTGTTATAAGGAGGTATAGGTGGGGTTAGTATCATGATTCTACTGAGACAAGATGAAACTAGAATTCAATTGCTTCATAATGTTCCTCCAAGAAATTATGTTGTATGAGAGTAAGCATATTTGTTTTTAGAATCGAAAAGAAATTCTTCCCTTATAATTAGTTCACTTTGAAAAGGAGTGCATCCAATTTATATAGTTCTAAAAGGAATTTCCCTATGACCATGATGTGTTTTAAATATGTCCCAAGCGTAAAGAGTTTGTATCTTATTTTCATTCCTTTTTGCATGTCCTGGACCCGCTCTTGCTAAAGAAAGGCATGAAACCCTCTTCTCAATGATTTTTTGTTTCGCTTGGTTTTTTGGTCCAATGTCGCATATTCTATATTATTAAATATTTTCAATTTATTCAAGAGTTCTTTGAATTTCTCCATATCTTAATGATGATAGGTACATCAAGAAGTACAAATAGTGACTAGTTAACTCGATACACAAACCTCTGACATAAATATATAATCATCCCTCATAAGTCACACTCAACAATTACAAATAAGTCTAAGTATAATATGAAAACCTCATGTAGAATCACCATACTCTCTTACTAACTCAGCAAATATTAAAAAATTTCATTGAGAAATTTTAACAAATAGTTAGCAAGTAGTAATTTTTTCAAACACTTTACAAATAAAGTGGAAACACTCGCAACATAAATAAGTATCAGAAAAATATGCTTGAGAGAATTACAATTCTCAAATGAATTTCATACCACATTGCATGCATGAAAAACCTAGGTTAAATGAAATAGACTCGAGTGCTAGAAATGGCCCAAACAGGTAGCATGGACTACACAAAACAAATGTTGCTACTACTCAAGAAGATTGGATGTTTGTACCGTCAAAACTGCTCAAACATTTTTGAAAATTTATCCTGGAGCTCCTCACACCAAAACCATAAAACTAAGAATTGGTTTGGCTTAACACCAAGCCAAGATCAAGCCCACCAAGTGGTGTGAATTATCTAGTTTACCAATAAAATGAAATTTTGAAGGAATGTTGATTTACATCTCGAATACTGCTTGGAAATTTTTGAAATTTTAACCACAAACTCCTATCATAAAACCCAGGAAAACACATAAAAGTATTCGTCATATTTTACCTGCTCCAGATATCCCCAATTTAGTGTGAGTTTGTCAATCCCAAAAAAATTTAAAAATTTCCTCAAAAAATATCAAGAAGTAATTTTGTCGTAAGTTTAATAAATTCCATCAAAAATTTAAACAACCAGTGAATCACAATTTTGATTGAAAAATAGGAAACACAACCAAATTTATTAATAATAACGAGGAAGAATCTCTTCACCAATAAATTCATCTAGTATAAACTAATTCGACCCAGCAAGAGAAATTTTGCATGATAAGATAATTTTTTCCTGAGAGGATGAAATTGGTGTAGTAAAATAACCTTGATTCAAAAAAATAAATTCGGTCTAACAAAATAATATCGGCCCAGTAAAATAATTTCAACGTAGTAAAATGATTTGAAAGCAATTTTTTTTTTTTATTTCTTAACAAGATTATTAGTTTCATCCCTGGAAACCAATATTACTCAATCCAATATGTTCTCTTCAACACTTTCAGAAATCAATTGCAACAATTATTCTTCAGAAAATAGATTATATATTTTAACCCCCATTTTTTTCTCCATTATCCTTTAGGAATGTTACCACAACTTTGATTTTAACCCACAACTAGCCAAAATCATGTTGTGATACCATTGTAATATTTTGTTGTACTATGAAACAACCCTTTCATTTATATATAGTAATAGCCAATATTAGAAATATAAATGGGGATCCTCCTTAAAAAAATAATTGTTTCTGAAAAATAAATCCTAACTCTAAAAAATTTCCTTGAAATCTCTTTGAACAAACCAAGTATAGGATCCTTATCACAAATCACAAATCACATTTTTTCATGTGATGATCATAAACATGTTAAAGAAATTGCGATATGTGATGAAACCTCCCGCTGCGACATACCTTTCAAAACACCTTAAGAATTTACAGTCACATTTCGCATTATAAGCAGGAAACACTATAGAACATCATTTTAAAAACTACAATGCACGGATAAAGCAACAATCGTGGGAGGTAACTATGTCTTAATATAATAATGAACAATTTGACAGGATAATTAATGATTTGTTGCCCAAATAAAGGTAATGATTTTCCAATTTATGGCTAATTAATGCTAAGCATCTCATTTCAAATCCTCCCATGATTCAACGTCATTTCACAAAGCTTTCAACCTTAATTTCCAAATATTGTCTGCACTAATATATCTCATCCATTTATGGAAAGCTACAAAAGATATGTCCTTGTGGAAGGTGATGCAAAAATAGAAAAAATAGAGCATCAGAGAGTGCGAGCTATCATAATTGTCTCCTATATTCTTTGATCTGGTCTATAGCATCGACAAGGGATAAACAACTTGGGAGGTCATATACAATAGGCTTCTGGTTGAGCATCCCAAGATTATTGTCACAAAAGTGACGACTGAATCAATAAAACCTTTAGGACTCTAGTTCAATGATGTTGCATGTTCTTTCCTTCATAGAATAGGAGCGAGAGTAAAAATCCTCCCATACACTCATATGATTAGGTGGGTAGTGTAAAACCTCACTTTTGAAGATAGGCAATTCAGGAACTCACGAATGGAACTCATGGGGTCACTCAAAATGGAAGACTTGAAGCAAATGTACCATATACCTGTCCCTTAGTAATATATGATAAAAAATATGTGTCTAACTTCACAAAGAAGAATGAAGAACCTTTCAAGATGATCCAGCGCTGGAGGGTACTAGAGAACAAGTTCAAATTTGATAAAATAGGTATGTATCTTATAGCCTCTTTGGGAAAAACCTACAACTATGTAGTTGTTATGTTATGTAGACTATACGAATAACCTAATAATGTTAAGTTTTCCATAAAATGGATTCCTTTGATTGATGCCTATTTCAATTCCCATATTATGAATTGGGCTACCATCCTATCTGATAACCCAGCCACTGTCATCACTCAATATCGATAGAATAGATCCACCTCTCCAGAGAACCTTCCTCCATTATATCTTAGTGCCTACGTTATGGATGCCAGCTATTTCTACACTAAATTTCCAATCATGGGTTGGAAATCGACCTTGCAGGACCCCTAACCTATTCATCTCACCCATACAAAAAAATTCGGAATCTCATTATATGCCCCATTTTTACAAAATACACCATGATTATATTTTTCCATTGCATTTGTTATTTTCAATAGGAAAGCCCCCATGTTTTCCAAAGAAGCCGCTAGATACCTTCTCGTTGTTGTCAAGTATTTTATTGAAGAATGGTTCACATACATCAGGCTTTTTGGTAGTACCGTAGACCCACATGTCCTCACTTTTTATGTCTCTGATAAATTACTAGCAAGAAATAGCCCACGAGAGTGTGGTAAAACGTTTAACCAAAGTGCTGAAAGAAAGCAAGAAGTTACTATGGCCATCTTCTCCTATTAGGTGCAGTTCCTTTTCATTAGAAAAATTTAACCATGCAATAAATGATTCAGCAAGCCTGGAAAGTCTCAGGCTCCATACTTTTCCCAAAGGAAATTTGATCCAGACAAGATAGCATATGACATCACTACTACAATAAAGATCAAGCCTTACAACCATGAGCCTAATTATTTTGACGACCTTTTACAGTCAGCTAAATCCTTCGAACAATCATTCGAATGGGCAAGAAAAAATCTGAGTCCTCACGATTTTGAAAGCTTTAAGAAGTTTAGAAAAAAAAGGCTCGAGCTAATCCCACTACATTTTTTAAAAATTGAGGAAAAGCCTATGCCCAATCTTACTGTTAACAATGAGGGACCTTATTCTCGCATAGCGTCTCAAGTAGATATGAGGAAAGCACTGAATATAGGGAAGGCCCAAGTTACTGAGAATACAACAAAATCCAATGCGAAGTGAGCCGAAAAGTAGAGTATAGGGACCCTGCCTAAAGATATTAGTTTAGAGATAAAAAGCAGTAGTTTGGAGTAAGAGTGAGATCAATTCAATAAGAAACTGCAAGACACTCCCAAGATTATGGATACCTAGGAAACTATGGAGTATCAAACTCCTCTACATGTTCACAAAAATATAGAGTTTGAACCAATGGTTGAGCAAGCGACAGTGTCTTAATAGACCGAAATCATCCCCACTTTGCCCACATCAGAAATTGTCTTGAAGGTAACTGAAATACCTCCTCTTAATGTGTTCTACAACTCATTGCACAAGGTTGTAGTAAGGAGATAGAGGAAAGTAGTGTGACATTTAAAAGAAACGATCATGTTCCATAATTTCACCAAAGCATTCACAAACTTTCAATAGTGCATTTTTTGCAAATGTTTTAGATAAAATTTTGGACCCTTCTATAAATGCATCAGAAGCATATAAATACTATTCTAACTAATGTTTAAAAAGAGATTATACAAAAATTTGAGGATGTTTCAAATAACCTTCCTCTTAACTAGTTAACTAGCTCTAAAAATAAAAAGTGACTTGGTGAGCAAAGGCTATGATGATGATTTGCTATCTGCCAGATTGTGTTTCAAATCACATATATCGGCCATTGGTTTGACTTGAGGAGGTGCCCAAACTGTTTTCTAGCATGTCCTATGAAAATTTCATTTGTGAGAGCTGGCAGCATCCGCTGAGTTAAATGGAGTGAGTAGTTAAGGGTCATGATTTGACTATGTAGTTTGACGAGCTATTTCCAATATGACTCCCAATCAGTATTTTCTAACTTAGCGATCGCTTCCCTTTGAGTTTCCACTCTTTCCTTCCATCTCTTATGCAAGTCATTTTGATCAGGCAGTTCTTTCGAATTACCTTCTTTCACTAGGTTGGTGGCAAACAAAGTTTTATTTATTTCCTTCACTATGTTCTTCACATTCCTTCCAACCTGACTGAAAACTTAACTAGATTGTCACATTTTATAGGAGCGTATGCAACTGGCACCATGGAAAAAGCTATTGAGATATTTTTTTGTTGAAGGAAAAGGAAGAGAATATTGCATAGCTCAAGTAATAGCTCAGACAGAGAAGGCAAGTGTGAATAGGCAGACCGCTGAGTAGCTAGCCCAATTACAACAAAGCATGGAGCTGTTGAAGATCAGCCATGAAGCAAACATATCAGCCAAAAATATGCAAGTCCAAGGCTTGCAGCAATCCATGGAAAGGTATAAGGATGTTCCTACTTTTGAGGAATTCATGAAAGAGGCGCTAGAACTAAATCCTCATTTATTAAAACAACAAGAAAAATTTTGGCAAAAGACGTCACATATCACTCCTTATCTAATCACTAGTGACCAAATAATGGATAAAGCGATTTAGCAAAGCACTGCGTTTACTGATCTAAACAAAATAATCTTAGAGTTCATCAAATGGAAAGAAACAGAAGAGGGAAGGAAAGCTAATATGCCTGAGATCAAGGAGACACACAAGGACATTATTTTCATAAATTGGGATGCAAGGATCAAACAATCTGAACTAGCAGTGGAAAGAGGGGTGTTAAAGAACATATTAAAGGAAATAATCCACACTTTTTTTGCCACCAACTTGGTGAAAGAAGGTAATCTGAAAGAACTACCAGATCGAAATGACTGGCATAATAGATGGAAGGAAAGAGAAGAAACTCAAAGGGAAGCAATCACTATGTTAGAAAATACTAACTCGGAGTCATATTGGCAATATCTCATCAAACCACATAGTCAAATCATGACCCTTAATTGCTCACTCCATTTAACTCAGCAGATGTTGCCACCTATCATAGATGAAATTTTCATAGGACATGCCATAACACAATTTGGGGAGCCTCCTCAAGTGAAACCAATGGTTGATATATGTGATTTGAAAGACAGGTTGGCAGATAGAAAATCATCATCATAGCCTTTGCTCACCAAGTCACTTTTTATTTTTAGAGTTAGTTAACTAGTTAGGAGGAAGTTTGTTTGAAATCTCCTCAAAATTTTCTATAATCTATTTTTAAAAAATATTTAGAATAGTATTTATACCCTTCTCATGCATTTATAGAAGGGCCCAGAATTTTATCAAAAACATTTGCAAATAATGCACTATTCAATGTTTGTTAATTCTATGGTGAAATTGTGGAACATGATTGTTTCTTTTAAATATCACACTACTTTCCTTTGTTGATGCAATTTTCCATACTTGGAAGATAATTTGATCTTAAGAAAGGAGTTGATCTATGTCATTAGTCAAATGAGTAGAACTTCGCATATATGGTACTTATATCTTGTATGATTAGTCTTGTTTTAGTTTAATTAGTGGAAACACTTTATTTTCATGAATTTTATATGAAATATGTTTTTCTGTTAAGCACTAATTGCATTGTTATATGATGCTTAGCTGAGATTTTTTATTTTCATATACATATATCATCACATATGTGACATATTTTATACATTTATTTGACTAACTATTTAGTCAAAGAAATTATCTTTACACATTATCATCTATGTTTTATGCGTGATTGATCTTTATTATCACATGTCAAGAAGATATCTTTATAGATCACAATTTACATAAAAATACTTGGGTTTATGTTAGATTAAGTTAGCTAGAGATTTTCATGATAGAATAGGTCATTCAAGTTATCATTATTCTATTGAAATCACTCGTAAACCACCCACTCTCATTTTAAAACCCATACTGGGAAACTGGTCCCATCATTTGGAATTGGAGCCACCAATTTAAATGGAAAAGGATTTGTCTTAAGGTTCAAACCAGATGGTTATCCTACATGTTGGAGCAAAAGAAATCTAAGCTTTCAACTTTTTGGCACTATGAGAGAATCTGACTATGAATGACATATAAACCTAAAGATGAATAAAAAAACATTCATAAGAGTCAAAACCCATCCACCATTTCTACACCTTCTAGATCTCATTCAGAATCTCTAGATCAAAAATCTAAAGTTGTAGAAACATCTCCCTCATCTCCTGAAGTAGTAAGACAACCATATTCTCAATATCCTACTCATGAGTCTCTCGAAGTCCGTTCTTTGATACAAAAATTAGAATAAATATCCATTTCTGTCGAGAAACCAGAGAGGCTCGAAGCTTCTAAAGAAAGTATTACTTCCTTATTATGAGAAATAGGTGTATCAACTAGATTGCAAAGTGAAAGGGTTGGAGTAACTCATTTGTAGTTTCCTATCCCTCCACCACATAGGAAAGTTTTCACATCAAGATCTTAATCAAATATTAGCAAGATCACAACACCCTTCCATCCATTCACTTCTCCAACCATTTCTACTCAAGCCGCTGCTTCCAAACTATCCACTTCTCCAATTAGTAATGCTACTAGTAGCACTAACCCAGTAGTAGGTTCTCCGCCATCTATACCTACTTATGGAACGGCCTTCCTATATTCCCAGTCCCTGACTCAAGCTATGGCCAGTCAACCTGATCAACCTTGGACAAATCTTGGTGCTTCTCTAGTTGCTAATCCAAATGCTCTCCCAACAAACCAAAAAAAATGGTTGCCTAAGTACAATCTTGATGATTGTCTTCTAGTTGATGAATATCTAAATAAATTTATGTTAACCATGAATCTTAATGGAGTTGCACACCAAGATTTTGTAATCAAACTGTTTCCTTACCTTCAAGGGATCTGCTGGGTCTTGGTATTTTTCCCTCCCAAAAGGTTCAATAACAGATTGGGATACTTTTCAAGAAGTATTTCTTGCAAAATTTGGTGATGACGGGACCATAGCATTCTTAGTCAGTGATCTTTCTAACGTAAAAGCAAACTCATATGAAAGTATCAAGGACATTAACTCTAGATTTAACAAGTTACTAAACGAAATCCCAGCTACCTCAAAACATGTAGTAGATGTATAAATAGAATGGTACATATCCTCTCTTCCTTCCAATATTGCAATCTTTGTAGATAGAGCTAATAAGGCTACCCTTGTAGAAAACATGAAAGAAGCCTTGCCTATAGAAATATAATTATAACTGTAGAAAAAAGATCACAAATAGATGAAAGGAAGTCAAAGAAACTAACATTTATGAATGATTCAAAATATAAACCTTCAAATCACCCTTTCGATATTGAAGGCCTATAGAAGGTGTTAAAAGCTATGTCCAATGAAATGGTCCAAATCAAGAAGTAGGTCACATAATCCTTTGCTCCCAAGAAACCTTTTCACTCATTTCAACAAAACCCTTCGTCTGCATCACAACCACCGAATATTATTTCAATGATGAATACGATAAAAAACAGAAGAAGACTCAGTAGTCGAAGAGGAAGCTAAAACAAAAGAAGAATTTGAATTAAATGGATTGTGGGATTTCATTCTTCCAACTAAAGAAGAAGCACAAGCTTTGCCAATAACTACAATAATTAAAAACTCCCATGATATGTCTATAACAAATCAAAAACAAAAAAAAATGCTACTCCTATGAAGGAGAAAACAGTAAGTAATAAGTCTAAGAATAGTTAAACTCATTCTATTCCACTAGATCCTCCAAATTCTTCCAAAAAATTGGTAATTTCAGATACAATGGAATATAACATAGTCAAAGATATGAAAAATACGAGAGCCAACATTTCATTACACGAACTCACTAAACTCAAACAACAACATAAAATTCTATTAAGAGAGTTAAAAGCAGTTTCTATAATCCCTCTACCATCTTCTGTAGTTACTCAAACTACCTATGATATGGGAAAACCTTCCTCCTATTCAAATGAAGTAAATCCAGGAGATTAAGTGCTGATAGGTGATAGGTCTATCACTCATACACCTCCATTTCTTCTTACTTATGAGATTTTCAATAGAAATTTCCATTATTTCCTTGATTCAGAATCCTCTTCAAATATTATGCCAAGGATCGTGCGCACTAAATTGAATATTACACCTCAAAAATCTGCAGTACACATAGTTCAACTAGACATGAAAAAACTAGAGGTACTTGGAGAAATAACATTAGTTTCAATTAGGCTTTCCTGTAATCCAAAAGTTTTGCAGATAATCAATATCCTAGTGGTTGATATCCCCTAATTTTATGGTTTAATTCTAAGTAGGGATAGGTCTAAAAAGTTGCATGAATACTTTGCAACTGATTGGTCTCACATGTGGTTGCCACATAATGGTAAAACAAACCAAATCAAAGTATACCGAGAGAATTTCATGAAATACATAGTCATTGATCTCGAGGTAAGCAATGAACCTATTTCTTTCACCAATAATATCATTAGTAGTTAGTCAACTAAGTCATTTTTGGGATCTTTTGCTGCTCAAGGGTCCCCCTTTCCAAATGATATTGTAGTGTCTCAAATAGAGAATTTTTCACAGACAAATGCTTCAAAGTGTGTAAATATAGTAGATAAAATTTTAGATGATTCACTATTTTGGACTCTTTATTTTAAAGGTTCCAAACTTAAAGATAGTGAAGGTGCAAGATGTATTTTAATCAACCCATTGTAGGTTTTGACCTCGTACAGAAATTATCTGCATACGAATTCTAAAACATAGAAAATAAATAATGCAAGAGCATAACACGTAAAACACATATAGATAGTGATTTCCCCTGGATCCCAGAACTGGGACTGCCAGCTTGATTTTTCATTTTGTTCCTTTCAATGTTATAATACATATTTATACATGCCAAAGGATCCAATACCATGGACTGAAAAACATTGCATCCAATACCATGGACCAAAAACCATCGCATCTAATACAATGGACCGAAAACCATCGCGTCCAAAAAACATGTGCGAAAATCATGCACAAAACCATAGGTGGGTCTGCTTAACGTAACATAGGGTAACATAGGGTCCAAAACTAAAATTTTCCAGGGCACTGCCCCAGACGCAATAAAGTGGGGTTACGGGTGTAATTAAAATCCCCTGTTAACTACGTGGAAGGATTATAACATAACCCAACACCCACAAGGAGAAAAAACTATGTTAGCATGTAGACTTCAATTTCAATGCACTAACAATATTGCGGAATACAAAGCATTGATTCAAGGTTTGTATAAAGCCATTGGCCTTAATGTCAAATATTTGCAAGTATATGGGAATTCTGAAATAATCATTAAATAGGTAAGTAACACAATTCACTGTGTATCTGGGCACCTTAAACATTATCAATCTTTAGCCTATAATATTACTTCTCATTTCACTGCTTTTAACATTTCTTCAGTTCCCAGATTGCAAAACACAATTCCATATTTACTTTCTAATGTGGCATTCATGCTCATAGCTTTGGAATATTTTAGTCCAGATGTATTTTCAATAGAGTTAGTTTTTAGGCCATCCATTCCCGATAATGTGACAAATTGGAGAGTCATTAATAGAAATGCTAATATAATTAATTTCCTTACATCAGAAGGGTATTATGAGGAACAGATCATATACGAGCATGAGCGTGATCTGGAAATCAACCATAAACAAGATCAAAACCTAATTTTGAAGTCTATAGTTAATATGGAATAATTCTATGATTTATGTTGGCATTATGTTTCTGGTATGGTTATATGTTACAGATTTTGTACTTGATGGCAACACCCATGGCATGGCTCTTAATATGATGAGAATTAAGAAGTACGCAGGAGAAAAGTTCACGGAATTTTATGCAGAGAAAAGCTTATTTCATGTAGGAAAACTTACCTTTGGTCCATGGTAGTTAGTCCTTGGAATTTGAACCTATGGTTTTTGGACCATGGCATCTCGACAGACGTGTTGATCCCTAGTATTGAGTTGATGGTATGGTTTGTTATGGTTTTGGCCCATGGTATTGTTTTATTTTATTATTATTATTGAGCCCCATGATCCATGATTTGAGGAAGAGCTTGCCTATATAAAGCAAAGGAGATCATTTGGCTTAGGCATGATTTTGGGTTGAATATCTTAAGATCTGAAATATTGGGTTATTGTTTCAAAAGCTCGATCTATATGAAAGTGAAGTGGAAAGCAAATCTGTGAAGGGTGATCTCTCGAGTGTTGTAGCTGCGGAAGTGCGGAGGCGCCGCAGGAGACGCCGCAGGAGGCGCCGCAGGAGACGCCGCAGGAAGACGCCGCAGGAGACGCCGCAGGAGGCGCCGAAGGAGACGCCACAGGAGGTGCCGCAGGAAGATGCCGCAGGGGGCGCCACAGGAGGCACCATAGGAGGCTCCGCAGAAGACGCCACAGGAGGCGCCGCAGGAAGACGCCGCAGGAGGCGCCGCAGGAGACACCGCAAAAGGTGTTCTGGGTTTAGTTTTTTGTTACTTTGGATCTGGTTATCTGGGTGACTTACTGGTACTTGATGATCATTTGATATTTATGGATCCAGTTTGAAAATTTATGAAAAGTGGTCCTTGAAAGAAAAGAAGTAGGGGGTTTTAGCTCCCTTC
>APFE031223855.1:0-12383 GCA_000404065.3 Pinus taeda
ATGAAACTAGCAATGCCAGACATTATCTTCATTCAAGAAAAAAAATGCTCTATTCATAAATTAAAACAAATCCAGAGCAAATGGCTTGACATATTTGAGTTTTTAGAAGATGAAACAGAGAACATAGTGGGAGGTATCCTAACTCTATGGAACCCATTAAAAGTTAGCATAATAGATGTGGAGGCATCTAGAAATTACCTTTCAATAAATTTTCAACCAGTTGGGGTATCAGTTACCTTCCTGGTCACTAACATTTATGGGCCTCAAAGAATAGATGAAAAAATCAGGTTTCTTGAATCCTTGGTTGATCTTAGAAGTAGGCATGACGAAATTCCTTGGATCATGGGAGGATATTTTAACATGATTAAATCTCTTTCGAAAAAAAAAAAAGGCGGTACTAGACTACTAAGTAAAGATTCAATAGCATTCCACAGAGGAGATGAAACTAGTTGAATCTGAAACACACAATGGTCGTTCCACTTGGAATAATAAAAACCGAGGGGAGGCATAGGTCGCCTCCATATTAGACAGATTTTTGTTATTAGAGGAGATTATGCTCACAAACAAAGAAATTACTACTAGTGTTCTCCCCTTTGGTGGCTCGGAGCATTGACCGATTCAATTAGAAATCAAAGGGATTGATTCTCCCAGGAATAGACCCTTCAGATTCGAGAATATGTGGCTCTCCCATCCAAATTTCATCAACAATATAGAAAAATGGTGGTCCAAAGATTTGCATACACATGGAACTATAATGTTCCTCCTTCATAAAAGACTCAAGCACATAAAACTCAAGCTCAAAGAATGGAACAAGAAGGAGTTTGGCAACATTTTTGTGGATTAAAAATCTGTGGAAATCAAACTCCAAGAACTCTATCAAGCACTGATCACGGATGGTTTTGATAAAGTCAAAAGTGAACAAGCTGATAAATACCATCATGAATGGGAAACATTATGTAAACAAGAGGAAATCTTTTGGAAACAAAAGTATCGAGTTCAGTGGCTCAAAGAAGGTGAACATAACACCAGATTTTTCCATAGATCCACCATAGCCAATAGAGCTCACAATAGAATCTCTTTGATACTGAATGAAAATGGAGAACTTCAGACCTCTCATAAAGGTATTGAAATAGTGTTGGTGCAGCATTTCAGAGGCATCGCTGAGGAAAATAATCTAAACAAAAAGCAATATATCAAGGAAATTACAAAAAATATCCCTAAGATGGTGTCTAGAGAGGACAAATTTAACCTAAATAAACCAGTAACTAAAGATGAGGTAAGTGAAGTTATTAAAGACATGCAGAACAACAAAGCTCTTGGACCAGATGGCTTCAATGTAGACTTTTTTAAGGCATGCTGGAATATCGTCAAACGAGATATCCTAAATGTGGTAGAGCATTCCAAAAGAAACAGGACTATTCTGAAAGCCCTCAATACCTCCTTCATCTCCCTGATTCCCAAACAAGATTCAGCCCTGACTGCTGATAAGTTTAGACCCATTGCTTTATGCAATGTGGTTTATAAAATTATATCCAAGGCGCTGGCCAGTAGACTCAAACCGGTATTCCCTTCTTTAATTTCAAGGGAACAATAAGGTTATGTGGAAGGTATACAGATCCTAAACAACATTATTCAAGCTCATGAACTAGTTCATACGCTTACCAGTAAGAAATAGGCTAGTATGATCATGCAATTAGACATTGCCAAAGCATATGACAAGGTGAACTAGATCTATGTCAAGAAAGTCATTTCTACGTTTGGGTTCGATCACAACTGGATCAGATGGGTTATGGTTGTGCTTACTTCCTCCAACTTTTCAGTTTTAGTGAATGGTTCACCCTTAGGTATCTTCACTCCTTCTGGAGGTCTAAGGCAGGGAGACCCTCTCTCTCCCTTTCTATTCATCATCATGATGGAAGGTTTGGGAAAGTCCATTAAACGAGCCAAGGTTCTGGGAAAAATTAAGGGCCTTCAGTTAACGAAGAATGGTCAATCAGTGAATCACCAACAATTTTTGGACGACACTATGTTGCAAGGTATTCCTACAGTCAAAGAAGCCTTGGCTTACAAAAAAATTCTATTTAACTTTGCCTTGGCGTCAGGTATGGAAGTCAATCCCTCCAAATCTAAAATATTTTTCTTTAATACTAACATTGCCATTCAGAGAAATATCTCTAGAATTCTGGGCTTCCAGAGGGATTCCCTTCCTTCAAAATATTTGGGAATTCCGCTCACAGCTAGGTCGCTACACAAAAGTATTTGGGAACCGGTGCTCAACAAGATGCAAGACAAAGTTAAAAAATGGACTATTAGATCATTGAACCTTGCTGGTAGGTTGATCTGGTCAAGGTCATTCTACAATCTATCCCTGTGTTCTTTTTATCAGCCCTCCCAGCCCCCAAAGGAGTGTTGCAGCAATTCAACAATATTCAGAGAGATTTCCTTTGGGGAAAAGAGGAAACCAGGAAGAAATGGGCTCTGGTTTCTTGGGAAGAAATCTGCAAACCCAAGAGTCATGGGAGCCCAGGCTTAAATGATCCGGAGATTCTAAGTAAAGTTTTGGGAGCAAGCTCTGGTGGAGATGGGTTAACGAACCTGAAGCTAAATGGGCCATGACCTGGAAAGAAAAATATGCAAGCTCCTGGAAAAAAAAAGATCTTATAAGAATGTCGGGGAACATAAAAGGATCCTACATCCGGAATAAAGCCTGGGATAACAGAAGCCTAGTTCAAGACAACAATTTTTGGGAGATGAGAGAAGGAGGTCTAGCTCTCTTCTGGGAAGATAAATGGCAACAAGAACCAATCTTATTAAAAGAGGATTTCATGTGCCTCAAGCAAGAAACTGACTCCCAAGGATTAACCAAAGTTAAAGATTTCTGGACTCTTCCTCATGACACTGGTAAATGGATAAAATGGAGAATCATAGACTGCAAAGATGAGAGTCCTATAAAAACAAAAACAGAGGCACTAATGGGCATTTTAAAACAAAGGAAAATCTTGGTATTAAAGGGATAGGATCAGTTAAGATGGGACCTCAATAAAGAAGGCACCTTTAATCTTAGGGAAGCAAAGAGGATAATCTTGAATCTCGATTCCTGCATTCCAAACAATTCCTGGCAACAACTTTGGAGCCAGCAAGGATGGATGAAGGTCAAGCTATTCATGTCGTTAGTCCATCACAAGAAAATCTTAACTTGGGACAATATTAGAAAAGGGGGAATTATTGGGCCCTCTAGATGTTAGCTATGTGAAGCCCAAGAGGAAACAATGGAACACATTCTCAACAACTACACATTCACCACCTGGTTGTGGGATTCCTTTGCCATAATTTTCCAATAGACAGACAAAGATAAAGACAACGTTATTAACACCCTAAACAAGTGGAGAAGGAACTTCTCAGAAAATGAGCTCCTTAATTTAACCTGGACCTTGACGCCAAGCTTCATTATCTGGAATGTCTGGAAAGAAAGGAATAAAAGAATTTTCAAGGGTGAACAAACTACCCCTCTTCATCTGTTGGGCTTGATCCTGAAGCAAATTAAGGAGATAGTTAGCACCACTATCCACAATTTTCTCAAGAATCCTCCTACTAATTATGAGTTGAAAACTCTCATACAACTCGGTTTACATGAGCTCATTCCCCAAGATCAGTTCAAAAAGGAAAAAGATATGGATACCGAGAAGAATTTCTGGCATCCTCCACTAAAAGGTTACCTAAAATGTAATATTGATGGTGCTTCAAAGGGCAACTCTAGAACAACAGGTTATGGAGGTGTTTTAAGAGATGAAGATGGAAACATCATATTTGTTTTCCATTGCCATTTAGGGATAACCACCAACAATATGGCTGAATTAATGGCTTTGGAACATTATTTAGAGCTTCTGAAACTGACATATTGTTCCAATGTCAGTGTTGAAGCAGATTCAGAGATCGCTATCAATGCGGTCAAGAGAATCAATTGTGGAACAGTGCCAGAGAAGGTCTCGAAACACTGGAGGCTAATTCAGGTGTATCAGAGAATTCAAAATCATCTTCCTAGTCTTCGAAATGTAAGTTTTAATCATGTTTGAAGAAAAGCCAATAAGCTCGCGGATACTCTGGCGAATCAAGGTGTGAAAAATTCAAAGTACAGAATTGAGCTGATGTGGCAGGAGATACCTCAGAGCAGTTTCAAAGCTCTCTGCAATGAACAAGCGGCAGTGGACATAGAGATTTTCAATTACTGGGAAAGAGTAAATAGTTCAGAATGAAGGTTTCTATGCACGTTCATTTGCGGTACTTCAGTTGGTTCCTAGATGAAGGGCATGCACAAACCAGTCACTCTTCACTGGGGAGTGAGTTGCCCTATCTCCTTACTTCTTCGATTTGTAGCACTGAGTCCTTTTCTCAGTCCGTGACAGTCTCAGAAACTTGTTCCGAGGTGTTTGTACGAGAGCAGAATGGTTGGTTCTTTTGGAAGGCAGACATTTTCTTTCATTTCGCTTACGGGGGGGGAATACCAGACACATAGTGGTTTCCGGTTGCTCATTGGGCTTCGAAGTGGAAATTGGTATAGGAATTGTGGGAGCGATTCCAATGGGCTCCTGACACGTGGCAAGGGATGGTCAAAAATACCACCTCCCATTGCACCCTATCCTTCGTGCAGATAAGGGTTGCGATAGTGTTTCGTGCCGTCCGATTTTGCTATGGGAGTCAGCGGTTGGATTTGGGGGTGCAACTTGGTGGGGCCTACAGTACTTTCACACCTTACGAAACCTTGTAATAGGAGTTTTCAGTGTATTCCTTTCGGTCTAACTTCCTTTTATCCATCCTAGGAATTAATTTTGTAAGGTTAACTTTTCCCTTGCTGAGGGGAAGATCATTTCAAATCAGAATGAATGGATTTCCTGGGTCATTAAAGCATAATTGCTTTTTGTAAATGCTGTAACTATATTTTTTTGGATATTGAAATAGAAGGGAAGTCTCTTGCTTCAGCAAAAAAAGATAAAACAAAACTACATTCCATTTACTTTCAACCACATTTTACGAAATTCAAATCCAATGCTTGGAGAGAAAGTTATGATGATTTTCCCTAGGTCTCTTGTTTGAGATTAAATTCTAGATCTTGCAAAAACCCAAACTTCCTTGGATCATATCTCCGAAAGTATATTGAACCAAGATCTAAATTTCATACACGAAGTTGAACAATATTTCTGATCCACGTGGTTTAAATTTTAGCTTCTGAAGCGTCATAGAAAAAAATGATAACGAAAATTCCAAGATGTCCTCTTTGAAGAAGCAAAACCCTAGAATCCAAAGCTCTGATACCAATTATTATGCAACCAACTCACAAAATAGAAGAAATGATAGATCAACGACTTGAAAATTATCCTCTTAGAGAGGGAAATCTCCTTTATATTAATTAAAGGAACAATTCTAGGATGATACAAATGAAGAAACCTCCTTTATATGTATAGAAGTCTAAGGGGTCACAATATAATCAAAGCCTACATAACAATAATAATGTAAGGGCACAACAATAACAATAATGGGTTTCTATGGGGCACAACAATAATAATATGGGGGATACTTAACAATAACAATAAGGGGAATACGCTATTATTATAGGAACCTAAAAATATTAGATTGAGGAGGCATGCCATGAATGGTTTACTTATCCATCTCTTTCCCAAATAATCAAAAGGTTACAAGGGAATTCTAAACCCCAGTCAGTCATACATAGGAGGAAGATATTATTTGATATAAGGATCATGTGATTTTATCCCCTCAGTCCACACTTAAACCCAACATTTTAGTGGAGCTACACTCCTCACCTATTATAGACTATTCCATATTTTAAAAAGGTTATTCTCATGCATGCCACTTCTTATGTTGGGCCGGGATAAAATAGGACATTCTTACATTTATAGTTGAATGTGATGTCTTCCAATGCAACAAAGGGGAAAATTTAAGACACTAGGAACCCTAAAACCCTTGTCGCTACCTACTTTTATATTGATGGATGTCTCCCTAAATCAAGAAAAAAGTAAGTTATCATGGTGGCAGTTGATTGTCTCTCCAAATACACCCATTTTTGTGCCCTACCACACCCATTCACTCTGACATTAATGGATCAAGTATTCATCAATCAAATTTTAAAATTGTGTGGAATGCCTACTTCTATTGTGTCTGATCGAGATCCCACCTTCACTAGCAAATTTTGGCAAGATCTATTCAAGCTACATGGCACATAGCTCCAAATGAGTACAGAAATCACCCTCACCCCCAAACATATGGTCAAACAAATGTTTGGAGATGTACCTGAGGTTCTTTTCTTCGGAAAAACAACATCAATGGGCACAATGGTTACCTTTAGAAAAATGGTGGTATAATACTAATTATCATGAAGAAACCAAGATGACACTATCTGAGGTGGTGTATGGCCAACTCCCACCTTCACCAACTTATTATCTTCCAAAATATTCCAAGCTGTAGAGTAGTGGATTAGCCATTGCACCACCACTCTCACTCTTTTGAATATCCATAAAGCTCAAAACTGAATGAAGTAACATGTTGACCAACATTACTCTGAAAGGTATTTTAAAGTGGGTGACCAAGTGTTTCTTTGACTCCAACCTTATAAGTAGACATCTCTTAAAGGAGAGGGCTTCCAAAAATTAACTCAAAAATTTGATGGGCCTTATATGGTGATTCAACGTATTGGCTCAATCACCTACAAATCGGCCTAGATAGCCACTTCACAAGTCCACCCAATCTTCCATCTCTCTTACCTCAAGAAAGTGCGGGACAAAATTGCAAGGTTTAAACCATACTTCCTTAATTGGATGAGGAAGGTTCTCTCGGGATTTGACCAGAACTGGCACTGGATTCATAGGAAATTCATATTCAGTTGCACTATCAAGGAATTCCTTATTTAGTGGAAACACACCTTACCAAAATATGTGACATAGTTACCGACAACTATTCTCCAACAATTTCCGTAGCTCCAACCTTGAGTACAAGGTTACTTCTAAAGGGGGAGGGCATGTTAGGGTGTGACCCTAACCCATTTATTAATGTAATAGGCCCAAAGGTCCCTGTAAGATTCATGATTCATTAGTTTCCTAAATAAAGCTCATAAGCAGTTAACCACATTAGTGATGATAATAAGTCATTGAACAGCATTATAAAAAATAGACCAAAATTAGATAGTTTAGTTAAGGATGATGAATAAACAGGTCATATATAATAAACAAAGTGGTTAACTCACATTATTCAAGTGACCATGAGTAGTTATGGTTTTGGATCTCATGAAACTATATAGTCAAAGATAACAAGTGAAGTCTTGTCAATTATTTTGTATTTAAGTTCTGCTTTTCTAGAAGTTTCCCCCTCAAAGATACAAGTGAATGTTATATTCTTCTACTCATAATAAATATCTTCATCTTATCTCATTTATGGCATTATTTATCTGGTATTTTCTTGCATTTTGATGTTATCTACTAGTCAAGAGCATTATAAAATATTGGGGGAGGGTGTGGTTGTCCCAGCTCATGCAACCATACATGTTAACTTGTATTCATTCCCTTCATTATAATATGGAAACTTGTTCTCTATCAACGACCTCCTAGTTGGGTTACCTCGACTCCATATTCTTTTATTGTGCCTATGACATTCCCCCATCGCTGGTGGGATATTCCCCCCCAACACATGCTTTGTGGAGGTTAATTCTAACTGTCATGGCCCCACAATATGTAGTTATTTTGGTGATTCGACTTTAGTTTAGGGGAAAGGTCTATCCTATGGCCATGGTTATGAGAGTTTCATATTACATGGTGGTCCTGCCTTTCAGGACGTTGGCCCTCAATGCATGCATCTAGTGCCAAATATCCATGAGAGGAGTAGGAAAATGGTGGATGAGGAGGTAACCCATATAATGTTGGTGGCTACTACGATGGAAACTCAAGTAGGGGAGGGTAATGACTAACAAAGGTGATTCCTCAACATAAAGCATTTACAAGCTTCGTAGAATGACCATTACTTGATAATTTTTTCTAAGTCCAACCTATACAAACCTTCAACACTTTTAGTTTGACAGCTTTTATATAGTGGATGTTGGTTCATATTCGTTATAGTCCCTTGGTTGTGTGCACTGGTGTTGGCATTTTTTGTTTCTTGTGGCTGTCGAATTGTACTCAGAGTCTCTCCATCTTTATTAATTTTTTGTCTCATCTCACTTGAATCCACTCTAGACCTACTTGGAAGCTAAGTATTTACTAGGAAACCTTGTTAATTCATATTTTGTATTATTGTATTATTGGTTTCTTTGTTTTCTAGTGGTCATCATCACTCTGGGTTGTTGTGAACTAGCACACCATGCCTTTCCATAGGATGCATTATTGTTGGGGGTCTGGTGGCAAAGGCCCTCAAGGTCGACTACAACCTCAATCCCAAGCACAAAATGTTGTATCTATTTTCCATTCCACAACCCCTCTGAAAATCCAAGAGGAAGTATATCAACTAGAAGCCTTGACCACTAAACACCTCCAAGCTTACTCTGATTTGGAAATCGAGGAAGAAGTAGCCAATTGGGTTCCAGATCCTAGGGATACCAGGGGAAGAAAGAGCCAATATCTTAACTCTCATATCCTCCACTGGAAAATGAAGACACTTCTGGGTAGGGTCTTGAAGGAATATCATGAGGACTACAAAAACACCATCCTTTTTTTAATAAAATTTAGCAGGTTCAATGCCACCATTTCTCTTGTTGTGTCGGTCTCGATGCTCAGCTAGCTCACATAGAAGGCCATCTACAATGTGGTTTGAAACCTCCAACCATAGTAGGTACAAATGCCCAAGATTAGACCTCACTCACTTCATAAAATACTTGATTTCTTTACAGCCTTTTGGCTTATGTTTTTTTACTTTTAGTAGTTAAGCTTATTTCAATATATAAATTTAGTAATAAAAAAGCATTTCAAAATAAAAGATAAATTATTGTAAAATAGTGCTAAGAAAGGTGGTCTATGTTGTCTACTATTTTGATATTGATAGTGAGAATATAGAGGACTTTATTGAAGAAGCAAGTTGTGTAGGCCTGACACTAGCATGATTATTCTCATCCTTATTCTATATAGAAGTAATAATGGTTTTTATAGTTATTTGTGTATTAGTGTTAGAATGTTTATAAATTAAATAAAATAAAGGTAATAGTGATTAAAATAAAATTAATCAAAAGCTAGTTGATATTATATTATTAAATAAAGAATTAATAAAACAATATAAATTTTTCAAATTTTGGTTTTGGAAAAAATGAAGTTTTACCTAGTTATCTCAATGATTTTGCATGAATGTGTAGTTTGAGACCATAATACATCTATAAAAAATAGAAGAAAATGAATTAAATTTAAAAGTGATTTATAATAAATGGACCTGATTTAAAATAATTTATATTGATTTTTAAAATCAAAGAGATCACTTTTTAAATATATATATAAAATAATTTAAGTTAGAATTTTTACATTGATAATAATGTTATGCTTAGATAAATAATGTATAAATACAAATAATTAAAATGAAAAATAAGGAATTTCATAGCATTTATTTAAACATTAATAAAATTATTCAAAATTAAAATACCTTGAAGTGAAGATGTACTAAATTGTGGAGAGAATGTTCTACACAATTTTAATAATATTGAAAGATTATCATAATTAAACTTATAAATTGAATTATGATAATTAAAATTATAAATTTGATGTAAACAATATGTAAAATGAAAATAACAAAAAATTGTATTACTATTAAAAAACATATATATACCCAAAATTAAAAGATCAAAATTACTTGGCTATTATTATTTGTTTAAAAAAGAGAAGAAAAGAATTAATTTAATAAGAACAAATTTCCATGAGCCTTATTCAATATACCTACAACACCCTATATAAATATGTGAATATGAATGCAAAGATAAAACTGACTATTATTATTAGTTTAAAAAATAAAAGAAAATAATTAATTTAATAAGAACAAATTTCCATGAGTCTTATTCAATATTACCTACAACACCTTATATAAATATGTGAAGATGAATACAAAGATAAAACTGAATTTCTCTTGAAGTGATTGGTCTCAATTAAAATTATATTAACTTGCATTTTTTTGCAATAAAATCTAACTCATAACACATAATTTATTAGGACATATAAATCAAATGAAATTAAAAACATTCATTTTCAATTACATTATGAAAATGATCTCTATAAAAATTCTATTTTATTAGTTTAAATTTATAAGGTTTGATTAAACAAAATATTCTCATTAAATAATAGTAATCTTAAGCATAAATGTATGATGATATTTTAAGAAGACCTTTCATCTTGATGACAGTTCTTGGTTTATATTCAAAAAGTTGATTAAAAATGTTAAGTGTGAATAAAACTCGAGAAGTAATTTCTTAAAATTTTGACCACCATAAAAACTTGCAAACAAGACCTTTCCAATTAGTAATCCTTAACATGGTTAAAGTTTTAGGATTTTGATTTCATGTGATTTCTTATGCTTTTAAAAAATATTGAAATTCACTAAAATTACATTGTAATGCCCTAAAACTCTTTTTTCTAAATTGTTATAAACTATTATTTGAATTTAGGAACCTAAATGGGCGGACATTGTAATAAATATTGCAAATGTTTTTATTTCAATAATAATGAATAAACAGATAATATTTATGAGAGTTGTTAATAAGTATGGATTGTTATTTTATAGAAGGAATTTCACTTTATTGATGATAAATTTTGAAAGACAAATGGCAAGCCTAAGAACTCCAATTCTTAAGAAAAATGACATTTGAATGGGGGACAAACAACATATTTTAACGGCCACCTAGCACATAATGGATATGTCTTGATGGTATAACAAGACCTAGGAATTAAGTAACTAATAGTGAGAGGCTTTTCTACATGTTATGAGTTCGGGAGGGGTTAAGTTGAGTGCATAATAAAGTAAGGTAAAAAATAGAAGAAGTCTCAAGTTGAGGGAGTATAGGAAGATGTGCTTGGCTGAGACTGTATTAAGAGATTCCACCATCTAATTGTGAACGAGAGAAATTTGTGGAGTGAAAATAGTCAAGCTTGAGCGAGTCACTTCTACAAAATCACAACCCTTGTTTGAGGGTGCCTTTGTAAAGAGGTTTAGCTTATTGATCAATTATGAACATGTGTAACATCCCTTATCAATCTGTATCTCCCATCTGATTACAAGTTCATCTAATATCTAATGCATGTGTTTTAACAATAGAAGTTAATATGTAGCATTGATGTTCGTGTAAAATATTTGGGATCATGTACTAGGTCATTAGGAATTGTTATTTCGTTATCACCAATATTTCATATAATATAGTTTAAATATATTGTTGTAACAACTATTATTTTTCAAGATGAAAAATGAATATCTTGCAGGTTGATTACGAGAAATATTGCCATTATAGATGGAATATAATGCTATGAATGTTATTTTTTATTTGAATGAAAATTGAATATAACTTTCATTTTGGCTATCAAAAAATTTATCATTACGGGAAAGGATTAATATTCCTTTGAAACTTCATGACAAGGTTAACACACAATATTGTGTTGAAAAGTCCTTTAATAATTGTAGAATAATCAAACTATTAACTATTAGAGTAACACAATCAAATCAATAAAATGAAAAGGTCAAAACAAAGTATACATCATTGGGAAGAGGATTTACCTCTTATACCCAAGGGAATGCCCAGAAAAGAAGGAGGGGGATTAATGTGAAGGTTGTAACCCTCCAAGTATTCCCTTCCCTACTGTCCAAAAAGATTATCATTAGGTTAGAGTTTGATGCCAAGGGGGAAGATATGAGGATGATTTTACAATGTTCTCATTAAGCCTCTAGGGACAATTTTTAAACTAATATTTATCCTAGTGGAAACCTTCGGCATCAAAGGAACCACATGGGTTCAAAAATCTCGAGGCCCCATTTTGGTTCAATCCTATATGGGCTCTTTCCTTCTTCTATATCGTATTCCTTCTGATACAATAAGCAAAAATAAGGGAGGTACCACTACCTACCTCAAATAAAAAGAGTATTGTGCCTAGATATGAGATAATTAAACCCAATGCAAGGTGGGGTAGTAGGGAAGGAAGCCATAACATAAAATTGACTTATATATATGACCTAAATAAGAAAGGTAAGGGATTGGTCATAAACAAGAAAAAAATAGAATTACAATATCACCTATAGGAAATCGAGACCCTGAAGAGCGTCTGAGCATGCTTGATAAATTATGCAAGGCACAAACCCAAGGAAAGAGATCCCTTATAAGAGTGGACTACTCTAGGCCATGTTCTATCGACTGATAGTGAGAAATGGTA
>APFE031223855.1:17705-40051 GCA_000404065.3 Pinus taeda
ATGGTGGGAGAACTATCCTGAAGGACGAGGATGTCCACATCAATTCTGGGACCATAAAGGAGTTGGACAAGACTGAGGGAACCATGGTTTCCAGGGCATTCAATATTGACAGGACTACGACCATGAAGGAGAAAATGGTATAGACTGAGGTCCAAAAATTAAATTATTAAAATACTGAGAGAGGTCTTGAGGCATACCTTGATTCATGTTTTGTGGTCGTGGTTTCCATGGTTTCCTTTCTCCCATGAAGTACATTTGATCTACCTCTTCATTTTCTCCCTGAAAAACTGCCTTGAGCCTAGGAAGATATGGACAGGTGCTAATTGAATTAATTTGTTCACAGATCACACAGGTCTCGACAATATTCAATGGACATTCCTTTAGTGGATTATTCTTCTTGCATTGAGGGAAGAAAATGGACATAGTCTTCTCTACTTCCATCTGCTTCTGTTTTTCCTGTAAAACGTCTAGTTGTGAGGACAGTGTGCTCAAGATATCATTCCTCAAGTTGTCCAACAAGTTTCCAATTTCTGCTTTTGTAACTCCACCGTTGGATTTCTTGAGGGTTCAGATCCCCTACTTATGCCTCACAGCTCCACGTGAAAAATTAATGCACAATTTGTAGATGGTGTTGAATTATTCCTTTGATATATCTCTGTTTCCTACTACGTTCAAAAGTTCCAAAGGTTCCTCCCTCAGTGCCTGGAGAAAAATTATCTTCAAGATGTCCTTATCCAGATCACTATGGTCTGATCTATGCAAACTATATTTGAAACATTCCACAAAGTCCTCCATGTTTTCATCCTCTTTCTGCATAATCTTAAAGATTTCTTTCTTAACATCTCAGGATTTGGAGTAGTCTCGATACTTTTCGAGGAAAATTGTCTTCATATCATCCCATGTAGTAATATATTTCCCCCCTAAACCCATGAACTATCTCAAAGTTGTCCCCTTCAAAGTGGTAGGGAATATCTTCAATATCTGGGCATCAAAAATATAGTCATACCCTTGATAGAAAACGTCGAATTCAAACAAGAATGTGTTTGGATCTTCATAAGAAATACCATGAAAGTTAGGTAATGTTGTCGAAGGAATAGGCTTCATAGGTGCATCACCCCTGAAATACCCAATGGGGAACTCAATCGAAGAAGTTGCAGGAGCCATGATTATCTTCCAATATTCACTTGGATCGTCAACAAGTTCTGGTTTTCTATAATGCGTGGTTGATTATGTTTAACAACACTTCCTTGATCAAATGGTGCACTAAATTCCCTCAACTCTTCTTCTTTTTCTCAACTCACAATGTTTAGTTCCCCTGATCCTCTACTTTCTACTTCTTCCATAAATTTTGCTTATGCTATTAGGAGAGGTTCTGGTTGTGAAACAGACTACCCTCCAGATCTCGTATGAGATCTCACCTTAACAGTAGCTCACAACGATGCTCCTGATTCAGCTTTTGAAATGATTTCTTGGATATAGATAATTTGCCTAGATCTTTCCTTCCTCTTTTTGGGGGTCTTCTTGTGCCCCTTTTATTTTCATCTATGTTCATGCAATCAGAAAATAAAAGGAAAAAATTCAATCAAATGGAAAGCTAAAGACCTGAAGCAAAGTGAAAAATTCCTTCCCTGAGATAAGTGAATGGCCCCTAAAAAGAAAGAAAAAGAAGGAAAATAAAAAAACTACATAATCTAAGCTCATGACTTGAAACAACATGGAAAAAAAACTTCCCTTTCCAGGACAAGAGAGCAGTTTCTATGAAAAAAATAAAACAATCTAATTCTCAAGACCTGGAGCAGGCTGAAGAGCTACCCTCCCCAGGATGAGAGAGTGATCCTGTTGTAGCATCCATTGTTATTTAAGTTTTATTTTCAGTTTTATCACAAAATGAAAGAAAAATAAAAATCTGAAAGAAATGGCTGATTTTATATTATTAATGGCTTTTGAAAGTGATAAAACGGCGAGAAGATCTAGGTCATCTGAACAACAGGCCACAGATCCAACGAAAATCGCATGGGTAACTAGAACGAAAGTTATTTCAGAAATTGGACGCAATGGTGTATCAAACACAGTGTAATTCGCTAAACTCTGGGCCAATCTCAGCCATCCATCGAAAGAGACAAGATCCGACGGATATCAGGTCGGATATCGGGTCTGTATGACACCGATGGATATCTGGTCAGAAAGTAATCGGGTTTTGTCCTTAAAATCATACCCAATAAATTATTAATTGGTAGTTTTTATTTCCTATTGGGTCCGTATGGGAGTCAAAGGGGCGTTGAAAAGGCGGACGCGACAGGTTTATGAACCAGATTGTTAATTCTTTTGAGTTCTGTAATAACCGATCCATTGTCTAAATGTCATGCAGGTTCAAGAGGCGGGATCAAGCGATAGCTTGATAAGTACATTGAGGTATGCTGCAGGGAAGTAATGAGCACCAATATTAATTAAAGCTCAACCCCCGCAGTTGACCGTGACATTAGCATGGTTGACTGAAATGCGTGGCCAGAAATTACTGCGAGGGTTCAACCTCGTTGAAGCTCTCGTACATTCTTTACCCCCACAGTGAGCTCCCAAAGCGTTCCGCCCCACGTCGCTCATTCCACATCTTCCACCACTTTCATCTGTTAATTGCCCACATCACTCACCATACCCCGCCACTTCATCCACTACTCCATTAATACTCGGCCATCAATAGAACCACAGGCCCAAGCTATAGATTCTAACAGCGAGAAACAATCCCCCATCATTCTCTGATTTCTATTACTCCTTATTATCTTGTTTTCTTGAAATGAGTGAGCTGATTTTACCCTCAAGTGTAATATTTTGTAATGATCTTTACTTCAAAGCAGTTAGAGGATAGTTAGGTAGTTTGACAGTTTTGGTGATCACCAACTATCTCATAATGTATAAAAAAGAGGAAAGTTTATGGAGAAGGGGTTCGAAACTTTGGAGAACTTGGAGACTAGGCCACTATATTCCTGATACAACTAATGATTAATGAAGAATCAGAAGTTTTCCATACATTTTTGGGTATGGTTTTGTGACTTCTCTGTTATGTGTCATCAAATGTTTTCTTCCTTTAAGTATGGTAATGAAGCTGTGGGTCTTTATTTTCTTATGTAAATGAAGTTAAAATCCCTTAAAAGAGCGCTCCTATACTTGAAGTTCCCACCTCTGCAATTCTCCTAAGTTACAGGTAATAGTTTCTGTGTAAGACAACATATTATATTTAACTTCTCCAAGTGTCACATATAGTATATTTTGTGTAAAACAACATATTGTCTATGACTCCTATACTTGAAGTTCCCACCTTTACAATTCTTCTAAGTTACAGACAATAGTTTTTGTGTAAGACAACATATTATCCTTAACTTCTCCAAGTGTCACAGATAGTAGATTCTGTGTAAAACAACATATTGTCGATGACTTCTTCAAGCTTTCTTCATTCATCATTTATATTTAGCAATCAAATGGCATTCTGATATTTTCATGTCACCTAAGTATTGAGGGTTTAAAACCAAGTCTTTCAGGTCCTTCATTTGAGAATACAACATACAATTAAGTGACAAACAAGTGACAATAATTATAAACATTAATGTCTTAAGAAAAATTTCTACATAGCCAGGAAATTGGTTTCTTAAGGTACAACATTAATTGGCGCCATTGCCGAGGAGAGAAGACAAGAACACCTTTCCCTGGGTTTTCAATATTTTCCTCTAGTTGTTCAGTGAGGAGGAAATATTTGGCTATTTTGAACAAAAGCAATAACTTTGGCTCCAAAGATACCCCATACAAGGTCAGATACCTCATAGCAGAAAGTTCAAGTCCTTTCAGAGCCTGAGAGGATAGTTTCCAAGAGGGTTGGAAGGCCTAAAACTCCACTTACACCAAGTCCTACACTGTTTGCACTAGGCAACAGTTCATCACATCTTTCACATTCATCTTTTATTGACCAAGAGTCACCTTCTACATCCAATTCATTTCAAGAACCCAACTGTCAGGAACAGTCTTTAGAGTCTGTTTCTTTTTTAGTATATGCTATAGTTATTCAGCCTGAACCTATAACTACATTACCACATTTGCACACTCCATTTACTCCTCAGTCAGGTTCCACTTTTTCTGATAATCAAGGTTCAGTAAATTCATGGGAAAATATGGTAGCACCTGCATTTTTTATGAATTGGTATGCACCTATTCAATTTCCACAACAGTTGAACCAAATGCCACAAGAATACTTGAAGATTCTTCCTCGTTTCACAGGGGAGGATGAACAAACAACAGAGAATCATATATCGGTATTTTGTAATTTCACAGGAATCCTAAATGTTGAACACCTGGATGTTGTTCTAACACCTTTTTTCCAATCCTTGGATGGAGAAGCAAGAAAATGGTTTAAAGGGCTTCCTAATAACTCTATTACAACATGGGAAGAGATGGAGCGCCTGTTCACCCAGAAATGGGGAGAAAAAAAAAACAATGGGTATTCACTCATAGGGTTTAATGCTATAAAGAAGAAACCTGATGAAACTATAGTTGAATTTGTCAGAAGATTTAATAAATTGTACAATAGTCTTCCAGTGGAGATTAAGCCCTCCCCTGCTGGTGCAAAGATAACTTTTGCAGGGGCTTTTGAGTCAAATTTTGGATTCACATTGGGGGAGAGGAGATCCCCAACCCTTGATTATATCCAATCAGATGCATTAGATATAGAAGCAAATCTGGTGGCTGCAGGTAAAACACTAGATGCACAACCTATCCAAGATAAGGGAAAGACTAAAGTAGAATTCTCTCAAGATCAAACATTAGAGGATATGAATAATGTAATTAGAAATTTGTCTAATAAATCATTTAAATTGGAATTAGGGAGTAAGAATTCTCAAAGACAAGTACAACAAAATAGAAATTTTAATCCTCAATATAGAAGACACCCTCTGCAAATTTTACAGGGGGAGAGAAAAGATCAAGATTAGATCCAAGCACCATTGTATATAGAGGCAAATCCTGATGGAGTACCAGAGCATTCCAAGGATCATGATGACCATATTTTCACATTATATGCAGTAGATGAAGATGAAATAGATGTTGAGGGAGGAGAATATAGTGAAACAGATGTCATCTATGATGATAATGAAATTGATGACTATTGTAAGCGATTTTCTGATTTTATGCAGGCAAAACTACATAATAAATATGACTTGAGATCAAGGAAAAGATCTAGAAGTCAAGAAGATGAAGGTGAACAGTAAGTTCCAGCTCCCTTACAAAAGGTGACTCCACAAGAATAAGAACCACAACTTGCAAAACAATTGAATAAAGGAAAGAAGCAATAGAATACAAGTAGCAAGACTCAAATGCTTCAAGGTGAGTCTTCTCAAGACAAAAGTGAAAAAATTCTTTTAGAAAAACTTGTTTCCATTCCACAAGAGATTTTAGTCATGGAGAGAAGTGAAGATGAAGATGAAAATAACACTAAACAGGGTCATGTGTTCATTTTAACTAAAGAATTAGAAAAAATTAGAATTCAACTGCCCCTCACAGAATTAGTCAAAACACCAGCTTATCAAAGAGAAATTACAGAGTTTACCAATCCATCTCAGAATGTGAATATAAAGGACATTGTGAATTTGCAAGAAGATAAACCAGTAGTTATCTTTGGTTCACATGTGGAGGAGGTAGATTCTTTATTGGTTCATGATTTACTCTTACACAATTGTATGTTTGATTCAGGAGCCTCACATAACCTTATGCCACTATCAGTGATGAAACAGCTAAACCTACAAGTTACTAAACCTTACAGAGACTTGTAGTCTTTTGATTCACATAAAGTCAAGTGTCTGGGGGGCATTAAAGATATGGTGGTGTCACTAGCCTAGATTCCAGCCAAAAGTTTGGTAATGGATGTAGTGGTAGGAGATATCCCTGTAGGTTTGGAATGTTACTATCTAGGTCATGGGGGGCTAAATTGGGTGGTGTTTTGAAACTAGATTTTTCTTATTTTGTCATACCAATTTTTGGTGGAGAAGAAAGGAGGTTGTACAGAGACAGGATTTATTAGAACAATCACAAATAATGAAGCAAGTAATTCACCTATATATGGCTAGGAAAAAGATGACTTTTCTTGCTTGATGTTGCATGGCAATGCAGAATTAGCTGAAGATAACCAGAGGTAGCTTACTTCAGCTTGTGTAAATACAGAGCTGCAAACAAAAGGGGTGTGGAAGTGCTTCTTTTATGGAGCCTATTCTAAAGAAGGAACAGGTGATGGTTTCCTTTCACAAGATGAACAAATGCAAGATCACAATATTGGAACCAAGAAGGAGCCCAAGTTGGTCAAATTATTCAAGGAAGTTTCACTTTATAAGGAGAGATATATTAAGCCTTTCAAGAAATACACTGATGATTTGGCTTGGTCCTATGAGGATCTCAAGACATATGAGGAAAGCATGTTCAACAGACTTGGATGCCCTGTCAAAGTCATAACAGACAATGCTCAAGTGTTCATTTCAAGTAAGTTTGTTGCATTTTGTTAGAAGTATAATACCATTTTATCTTATTTAACTACTTATTATCCACATGGAAATGGATTGGCTGAATCCACTAAAAAAACTTTGATGAGAATCCTTAAGAAAATTACTGCATAGAATCTTGATGGTGAAACTCTACAACTGCCTGTCAATGGGCAGTACCTCAAGCATTACTTCTAGTTTTGAAGCATAAGCATCCTATCATTGTAGATACCAGAGTGAATTTAGTGTACAAATGCCATAGAATTTGAATTGGTTAAACAATACATGACTCCATGCCTGAGGTGAAGGCACTGATCTGTAGTTCTTAGTGCTTCTGTGGCAAAAGCACTATCCCTAGGTGGAGCCAGATGTTGTAGCATCTATTATTATTTAAGTTTTATTTTTCAGTTTCATCACAAAATGAAGGAAAAATAAAAAATATGAAAGAAATGGTTGATTTTATATTATTAATGGCTTTTGAAAGTGATAAACCCATAAGAAGATCTCGGCCATCCAATCAACGTGCCACAGATCTGACGACAATTGCGTGGGTAACTAGAATGAATGTTATTTCGGAAATCGGATATGATGGCGTATCAAATATAGTTTAATTCGCTGAAGTTTGGGCCAATCTCAGTCATCCATCGAAAGAGACAAGATCCAATGGCTATCAGGTTGGATATCAGGTCCGTATGACGCTGACAAATATCGGGTCGGAAAGTAATCGGGTTTTGTCCTTAAAATTAGACCCAATAAATTATTAACTGTAGTTTTTATTTCCTCTCAGGTACGTATGGGAGTCAAAGTGGCGTTGAAAAGGCGGATGCGACAGGTTTATGAACTAGAGTGTTCATTCTTTTGAGTTCTGTAATAACCGATCCATTGTCTAAAGGTCATGTAGATTCAAGAGGCATGATCAAACGATAGCTTGATAAGTACGTTGAGGTGCGCTACGGGGAAGCAATGAACACAAAGATTAATTAAAGCTCAACCCTAGCAGTTGACCATGATGTTAGCATAGTTGACTGAAATGTGTGGCTACAAATTACTACAAGGGTTCAACCTCATTCAAGCACCCGTACATTCTTTACCCCCACAGTGAGATCCCAAAGCCTTTCTCCCCACGTCGCTCATTCCACATCTTCCACCGCTTTCATCTATTAATTTCCCACGTCACTCACCATACCCCACCACTTCATCCACTACTACATTAATGCTCAGCCATCAGCAGAACCACAGGCTCAACCTATAGATTCTAACAGCGAGCAACAATCTCTCATCATTCTCTGTTTTCTCTTACTTCTTATTATCTTGTTTTCTTGAAATGAGTGAGGTGTTTTTACCCTCAAGTGTAATATTTTGTAATGATATTTACTTCAAAGTAGTTAGAGGATAGTTATGTAGTTTGACAGTTTTGGTGATTACCAACTGTCTCATAATGTATAAAAAGAGGAAAGTTTACAGAGAAGGGGTTCGAAACTTTGGAGAACTTGGAGACTAGGCCACTATATTCCTGATATAACTGTTGATTAATGAAGAATCAGAAGTTTTCCATACATTGTTGGGTATGATTTTGTGACTTCTTTGTTATGTGTCATCAAATGTTTTCTTCCTTTAAGTATGGTAATGAAGCTACAGGTCTTTATTTTCTTATGTAAATGAAGTTAAAATCCCTTAAAAGAGCGCTCTTATACTTGAAGTTCACACCTCTGCAATTCTCCTAAGTTACAGATAGTAGTTTTTGTGTAAGGCAATATATTATCTTTAACTTCTCCAAGTGTCACAGATAGTAGATTCTGTGTAAAACAACATATTGTCTATGACTCCTATACTTGAAGTTCCCACCTCTACAATTCTTCTAGGTTACAGATAGTAGTTTCTGTGTAAGACAACATATTATCCTTAACTTCTTCAAGTGTCACAGATAGTAGATTCTGTGGAAAACAACATGTTGTATATGACTTCTTCAAGCTTTCTTCATTCATCGTTTCTATTCATGAATCAAATGACATTTTGTGATTTTCATGTCACCTAAGTATTGAGGGTTTAAAACCAAGTCTTTCAGGTCCTTCATTTGAGAATACAACATACAATTAAGTGACAAACAAGTGATAATAATTATAAACATTAATGTCTTAAGCACAATTTCTACACAGCCAGGAAATTGGTTTCTTAAGGTACAATAGATCCTATGGTCAATACTGGTCGTATTTTCGCGCCTTCGATAGCCTCCCCATAAATGATGCCAAAATGTTGGCATTCATATATGAATCATATAATTCACCCAATTCCACATTAATTGTCAAACCGGGGCTCGACTGGTTATTTCAAGGCTATCATGCAAGGTATATGTAGGCCACCCTTTCCCTACCCAACATTAAACATTCAATCATAACATAACAATGTGTAACAACAAGTAATAACTGTAACAACAATCAGAGTAACAATAAGTTAAGACACAACAACATACTAAAATCATTGCACAACAAGGAATAACACAACAAAAATAAACCTACGCACACAGCTAGTCGAAAAGCGTATGGTCAGGAGAGTGGGCCCAACTCCCTTATCAGGGTTGTGGTAAGGTCAAGAACCATAAAATTCTCAGAATATTAGAATCTTTATTAATCAAAATAATATTACATAAGTATGTTGTTACAACTCATAATTCTTGTGTGTCTCTTAGTGGTGGCTTTCCTAGCCTCGTAACACTACTTATACATTTCATTTAACAACTAATAGTGCCTAAGATTGTGGAAGCTATTTGCCTACAAATGCATAGCAATTCTTGATATATAACAGAATATAAAGATAGCACTTGTGCTGGTCGATAAGTTGAACCACCATTGCAACTAAAAGATAACACTACCAGCTTGATATTCATTATATGTTGAATCATAGTCTTGATCATCATTCCTTCAAATTTGCAAAGAAACTTAACTTAGCAATTCGATTTAGGCAATAATCCCCTACGACTACACTTCATCGATTAACAATTAAAAAAGACATGACAATAGGTATACCTTTGCTATTTATAATAAAAATCGACCAACAAGAAAATGAAATGAGTACAGGAAAGGGATAAAAAGGTGGGTAAAAAGTGGGAAAATTTAGCAACCAACAGCATGCAAGGCAGCCTTTCCTAAAAAACAAAAAAGGCTAAAAGCAAAAAGAATCCCTAAAAATAGGGATCTATTTTTAGCATTGGGAGTCACATTCATGACCCTATTTCTGTACTAACGGTCGTCGTTGTGGTGACTCGCTTCATGAGCTTCATTTTTCTTCTATTTGACTGATTGTTGCAATTGTTATGATTACATGCATGTCCATTCACTCAGATCTGCACCATATTTGCACATGCATTCAGTCCCACTTGTTTTCAAATCGCCCTTGGTCAAATCCACGCTGCCTTGGCCCAGATATTTCCTTGCCAAACATGCATTATGCATTCTTGGGACTCAAGGCTCTACGTTGGCTCTAGGAATTGTGTAGAGGTTTCCTATCACTGGATTCTCGGCTATGCTCTATGCAGTTATGGGAGACAGTGCCTAGTCTTGTCCTTAGGATTGCATAATGTGCAGTCCCAACAAGAAATAAAGTTGGACTGAGCTACACATTGTGTAGTTCCAGTCCTCAGCAAGCCAAGATGTTTTGCATGATCGATCCTTGAGTTTCTTTGTGTTTTTCAGCTGAAATTTTCTTTCCATGAGCATCTCTCTATCTCCAAGAACCATAGGGAAAAACAACCACAACACCAGTGAGTAGAAGACCTGTGTAAGACAAAAGGAAAGAGGAATATTTCCGGGAGTGAAGAGGCAAAGAAAAGCTACAAGTTTAAAGAAGATCCACTTGTGGATAAAGTAGCTTTGGAGATTGAGGTGAAGAGATGACAATGCGAAAGGAGTCAGACCTGGAACTATGAGAAACTCTCGTTGCTCATCACTAGTGTTGAGGCTTCATATACACAGTTGTTTAGGAGTTTGGATGTCATCATGAGGATGCACATGATCCCATCTATCGGAATAATCAAAGAGGCTAGAGAGAAGAACCAAGTTCTACTGGAGATTGACAGGTACTTCGAGCAGTTGATGCGCACGATTGTCGGAATAGACATGCATATCAACACAGAGAACATGTAGAGGTATGTCGTCAGTCAAACCGCACACAGGACTATTTTTTGCATGTTACAGGACGAATTGGATAGAACCCAGATTAGTATACCTAGAAGCGGTGGATGCAAGAGTTCCTTTCCAAAAATATGTCACCACACAGTACACGGACATCATTGCACACTACCAAGCTTGACATCAGTTCTTCACCAAATACCACTAGGAGTATATTGCCTAGTTGGTCTTTCCACATCCGTCTAATTCTTAGTGTTGTCTTGTCTGGTTGACTCTTTGGGGTTGTGTTACATTCTTTCCACGACTACCCCACTCTAATGGTGGTGATGTCATCTTAGGGGATGACAGGAAGGCTAGAATATTTGGTCACGGAAAAGAACAAAGTTGGATAGTAAATATGAAAAGTGCATCTTTATTGGGTATAAGGATGGTTTAAAAGGTTATAAGCTTTGGAACCCAGAAAAGAGGAAGGTTGCGTACAGTCGAGATGTGGTGTTTAGAGACATGAAAGATGTTATTAAACATGAAGTCCTACTAAAGGAACCTGAGAAGCTAGAGTTTGAGCCAAAGGAGGAAGAATCAAACTCTACAATAGAAGAGGAATCAGAATATGAAGAGCCACAAACTCCAGTGGTGACAAGATCAGTTCAAGAAAGAAGGAAACCAGAAAGGTATAGTCCATCTGTTTTTTGTTCAAAATTTTCTTTATCTATTACTAATGATGATTCCAAAATTGTGAGGGAAGCAGCAGATTCAGAGGATGGAAAACTCTGGAAAGAGGCGATGGTTGATGAAATGGCATCTTTGCACAAAAATGAGGCTTGCGATCTAGTGGAGTTATCGACTGGAAGGAAACCCATTGGCAGTAAATTGGTGTTTAAGAAGAAGATAAATGGAAAAGGAAAGGTGGAGAAATACAAATCTCGGTTGGTAGAAAAAGGTTATTTCCAGGTGTCAAAGATTGATTTTGGCGATATTTTTTCTCCTGTTCCCAAGGTAGCTTCTATTAGATTACTTTTATTTGTTGTTGTTGCTTTTGATTTTGAGGTAGAACATATGGATGTGAAGACAACATTTCTTCATGGGGATCTGGAAGAAGAGATCTACATGAAGCAACCTTAAGGCTTTGCGGTGAAGGGTAAGAAAGAATTGGTATGAAGGTTAAAAAAGTCTTTGTATGGGTTAAAATGGTCACCAAGGATGTGGTATCATAAATTTGATACATTTATATGGGGACTTTGCTTCACTAGAAGTAAAGCAGATCACTATGTGTTTTTTTATATTAATTGGTGGTCGTGTTATTTATCTAGTCTTGAATGTGGATGATATGTTTCTGATTGGAAATGACAAAGAAGTTATCGAGGATTTGAAGACCCATTTTTCCTCCAAACTCAGCATGAAGGATCTTTGTGAAACAAACTATATTTGGGACATGGAAATTAAACGTGGTCGGGGAAAAAGGAAGCTCTACTTAAACCAGAGGAAGTATGTTGAGACAATATTCCAGAAGTTTAATCATTAGGGGCATTTTGAGGTCTAAAATGGGCCTCCTAAGAAAAATGTACATCCAAAATAAACTTTATAAGAACCAATAGGATTCAATATGGTGATGTCAACCATGCTGGATGATTCACAATTTTTTGAGTAAAAGAGTAAAAAGTTAAAAATTAATAAAATAATAAAACTACTTTTTCAACTCATATTGTCAACTTATCTCCCTAAGGGTTTACTCAAATTTTGAGTGGGAGTACTCATTGAATGAAAAATTTGAGTCCTCATCCAAGGAGTACCCATGTTGCATACTTTCGATGGACCCTGCTATAGGAAAAATGATAAATACATGAAAAAATGTGATTGCAATTACGTATTTCATGTATTTCTCATTTTACATGTAGAAGTGTTCAACAAAAGTATGCAACATGGGTACTCCTTGGATGAAGAATCACAATTTTCATCCAACGCGTATTGTTTCTTGAAATTTGAGTAAACCCATAGGGAGATAAGTTGAAAATACAAGTTGAAAAAATAGTTTTTTCTTTTTTCCCTCTAAAATTTGAAGATGTAATCTAATCTTATTTTATTCTTTCCACTAGTATTTTATAATTTCCTTAGGATGCCCATTTTAGACCTCAAAATTTCCCTAATGATTCTTGATAATAAACTAGTGAAGGTTCCTATTCCGATAGGTGTAAAGTTATGTGTTGAACAGTGTCGCAAGACACAAGAAGAGGAAGAGGACATGTCTCATGTTCCATATGCAAGTGCAGTTGATAGCTTGATGTATGAAATGGTTTTTACTAGACCAGACATTGCACATGCAGTGGGAGTATTGAGCAGGTTTATGTCAAAACCAAGGAAGGAGAATTGGACAATAGTGAAGCGGATTTTTAGGTATTTGCATGGCACTAGTGATTATGGTATGTGCTACCAAGGAATAACATGATTGGACAAATTTTTGGACATCTATGGTTTTGTTGATGTAGACTGGACTAGAGATCTGGATCATCGAAGATCTACAAGTAGGTATGTGTTCAACCTATTTGGAGGTGCATTCAGTTGGATGAGAAAGAGACAACCTGTAGTGGCACTTTCAACTACAGAGGCAGAATACATGACAACCATTCATGTAAGAAAGGAAGAAACTTGGTTGCATAGATTGTGTTCAAGTATGGGGTTAGTTCAACGAGCTATAAGGATATACTGTGATAGCCAAAGTGAAACTTTCTTGGCAAAGAACCTTGCTTATCATTTAAAGACAAATCACATTGATGTTCAGTGTGACCTTGTGAGGGATATGGTCGAGGAAAAAAGGGTGTTGGGACATTGGTGTTGCTTATATTGGTAAAGGATAATGTAATTGTAGTGTAATATAAACTAAATAATGATGAGATGGTGTGTATAACCCTGAATGGCATTATGAAGCAATGGGATGTCTTTGTTCAATTCATTATTTGACAAGACACCTTATCGAGCTGGGATCAATTATGGAGTGATTTCACTCAGGAGGAGCTTAGAATTAGTCTTGTTAGTGTCAGTAGTAGTAGGACTTAGAAGAGTGAGGAGCATTAGGAGAATGTGGCCTTAGCAAGTTGTTATCACAAAACCTTTTCCTGATAGGCTGCTGACCAGGAAGACCTTGAGTAACTATTTCAAACCAACTTTTGGCTGAGGCTTAGCCTCCCCAGCTTGAGAGGGCTCTCTCACTAGGTTAAAGATTTTAGTAAAAGATTAGATGGCTAACTCTATGAAACAAGTAAAGAGTATGAATGGTTGAACACAATAAATAAACATCCATTGGGCTTATGGAGTTATAAAATGTTTAGTATGACAACAATATTAGCTTAACATGGAGGCCAGGGCATCAAGAGTTCAATATATCAATAACACATAAGAACATGTAGGAAACACAGTCTACAAATGCATGAAGGAAGTTAGAGCATTGCTAATGAGTTCTAAGTAACATACATTCATACCACTGCAAATGAGGAAATGAGGACAACCATAAGACAATCAAGCATTGAACTCTCTTCTGAATCCTGAGTAGTAAAGCCAAACTCCTTATTACATAAAAACATAGTCTTCCACAATGACACAATATGAGTGTTTTTCTCCAAAATTTCCAACCCTTGAGGCATTCCACCTATTGTCCTTTATAGGGTTTTCATTTCAATCTTAGATTCCTTCCTCCAACATGAGGGGAATTCGAATTTTCTTGACTTGACACTGACTCATACCTAAAACAGACTATTAATTACAAGAGACAGTTAACTAACAGTCCTAGAGTCCTAATACAATTAGGAGTACAACTCCTTTTATGATAGTAACAACCTAAAATATGAATTAAATTTGATATTAATAGCTCCTCCTCCTTAAATTCGACCTTGATGATGTCCATACCCCCCCAACTAGCCTTCAATAGCTTCTCTTTTATCTACCCTGAAAACTAGGAAACTGTCCCCTGCTCTGTTCTGGTTGAAAAATAGGTGTTGGGACAGAGCTTTTATCTCCTCATAAAAAAATTATTTTGAAACATTGAAGGAGGCTTTTGTAGGAAACTTTGTACTAAACAAAATCCTCTCTTTTTTTTTTTTCAATACCTTTCCTATTGCCTAGAAACTGTCTTTGAATATCAGGTGTAAAATGGAAAATTGTGATTTCTGAAAAACTACTCCCACAACAGTTTCGTAGCGCAATTTGAGTCATCAAATTCTCCTAGATCATAATGAATTTGAAGAATATGAAAGAAATTTTTCTATATAGGTATGTCAGGAAGATGAATCTCTTTCATTTTTCCAAAATATGCTTTCAGTTGCTCAAGAGACTTCCTGGAAGTTGACTACTTAAAATAGTTTTTTTGCTGAAAAAGGCTGCTTTAGTGATTTCGTAGCGCAAAACTTTGTTGTTGCAAACATTTTTCATTTTGTGAATTTTTTCTTTACTTGGGCTTTAAACCTTCTCAAATGCCCTCCTCATATTCTCCAGCAGCATCCTCTTTCAAAAATATCCCCTTCTTTCCTTTGAAGATTGATCAAAAGTAGCAAAAATGCACCTATAGCAGTTTCATAGTGCACTACAAAACTGTTGTGTATTGCATGTTACCTACAACAGTTTTTTCCAAAAAAATTCCTCCTTAGGATTCCTCTCAGCTGTTTCCTTATTCCAATATGTCACATATACTTGAGATTACCCATCCATAAAACAACTTCAAAAAGTAATGTCCTAGCTTCAATCAAAATTGTGTTAAGGTTTCATCACTTACTGCCCTATTCCTTTGTGCTGAGGCTGTCCTCCAGATTTTCTCAGTTGAATCTCCGGTCCTCAATTTTCCTTTTCATTACTCTGATATTGGTTCTAAGCCTATCATTAATCCATATGCTGTATCTTGCCTCTTTAATGGCAGGGACAGTCCAGGTGAAGTATTGGGCCTTTCTGCTCACTACTTGAGGTTTTGAATTTCCTTCATGTTCCCACAGGGCCTTCATTTTTTTGAAGTTGGCTATCTCAACTGCATGTTTCCTTGCCCCTTTCTTAAGTTTGGAAATCTCAATATTGGCAAGCTTCAATTTCTTCTTTCTTCCGACATTTCTCCTTTGAAATCCCTGTAAAGGAGACATGGAAAAACTTGCCCTGTTTTAGTTTGAACACTGCCTCGCTTGAGTTGAAATGGAGAACTGCCTCACTTGAGCCTTCAAAGAACTATGATGTATGCTGACCCTAAGCTTGCCAAGTGCTTCTTATGCATGAAAGGAACATGAAAATGACCAAGATCAATTCACCCTTACCTTTTCTTTTTGAAATTTTAAAAGAGTGTGTACAAAGACCCCAAACAAATCTAATGATGAGAGTGAATTGCTGCATGTGATGGGTAAGGTTCATGGGCTAACACCTAATGATGAAACATTAACAACTAGACTCGATTTGACACAAATCCCCAATTTCGTAGTGCATCCATTGCAAATTTTGGGTTTTGTGCTATGAAAACTCCTAACTACAAATCCCTGATTTCGTAGCACATATAGTGCATTTTCTGAGTTTTGTGCTATGAGAACTCCTAGGCCATTTCATAGCGCATGTCAATTTTAGAAAAACCTAACACATGACACTTTTGAAATAATGTGGAATCTATGATAGTAGAAATAAGGTTGTTGACATTTATTTAAAAATGGAAACAAGACTCCAACTCTATGATTTAGACTCTAAAACAAAAAAAAATAAAAAGATAAAAATGACTGGACCATGTTTAACATAAAAAATTTGGAACCATGCGGGCTGTCCAAAATTTTAAAAACTTTTACAGTGATAACACAAGGAAAGGAAAAGAAAAGAAGGGGTCCAACAAGGGACAAAAACTAAAAGGTGAGAAGAAGAAGGACCTTTATAAGGTCAAATGCTATGGATGTCACAAGTTTGGACACTATGTCAAAAATAGTCCATAGAGAAATAAAATTGAGAAAAAAAGGAAAGAAGCAGACAACAACTTTAGCAATAGATAAGATCTACAACAAGATGGATTGGGAATTCGTACTTATCACTTACTTATTTAGCTCAACCTCACAGGTTGTTTGGTATATAGATAGTGGGGAATCATTTCACATGAAAGGTGTTAGGGAGTACTTCTCTAGCTATAAGGAGGAGAAAATTAGATTCCAGATCTAGATGTGGAACAAGTCCAAATGTAATCTAGTTGCAAAAGAGTTTGTTCTATTTTAGAGGGAGAATCACAAGCCAATTCCTATTCATGATGTGTTACATGTGTCAGGCTTGGGGATGAACCTAATTTCCATATCTATCCTTCAGGATAAAGGGTACAATGTACTCTTTAGAGGGGTGACAATGTTCATCATGCACAAATATTGGAAATCACCTATAGTGATTGGAGTTAGGAGAGATTGATTTTATAGGTTTCATATTGTTATCTGTTAGAGGAAACTTGGTTGCGGGAAAACCTCTAAGGTAACCTCGAACCTCTTTAAGGTTGAATGTTGGCCTTTCAACCTGGAGAGGGATCTCTCCCTAAAACCTCAATTATTGAAGGTAACTGTAGTAGAAGGCTTGGAATTGAGTCATATGGCTAGAATTATTGAAAAATGATAGAAATTTGTTTGGGATATGTGAAAATACTACCATTGTGCATGGAGGCTAACCCAATAAGGTTTTATACAAACACAATTTCTATGAGAAAAACACAAAAGCAGAGTAGCAGTAATTCCTTTGACACTTAATTGATTTAGAGGAAGATGAAGGAAATTAATGTAAGGGTTAAGTGAAAAACAATTATTAATTCCTAAGAAATAAAGAAACATGAGCATAAAATATGAATCCCAATCTCATACATTTAGTTTTTCAGACATGAGGAATTGTAAAACAAAGCAAAAGATAGACATGGAAATACAACACAAGAATTTATGTAAATGCTCATGAAGACTATTTTCATTAATGATCTGCACAAAAATACACAAGGGATGATATATCTCAAATAAATTCCAACCCTTTATTCTTCTACAATATTTTCTTATATAGATAATACAATAATTGTAATATGTTTGTAGCTCAAAAAATAATTATAGTAATCCAGAAATATAATAAATATACTAGGTACATGCATCTTGAAAATTTTTAAACATATCAAAAAGTCATAATAACTTGCTGAAAATTATGCTGAAATTGAGCTTGAAAAAGTGTATCATCATCGTGTTCTCCTCATTGTAGATCAGCCTTGTCATCCTCCAAAAATAGGTTTTGTTTCGTTGTTGTCTTTCTGGTCATCCCTGCTACGATATGGTAATATCGTTATTGATAGTCCTGTAGTTTCTTGAAAAAATGGTTTCGCTAATAAGCTGACTATCAAATCCTTTTCCAAACTATTTATTTTTCATAATGCACTAACAATGGAAACGCTAGCTCTTTCTTTGTAAAATACGCTAACGTGGAATGTGTCAGCGTGTTGTAAAAAATTGAAATTTAAAATTTTATTTTTGGCGTTGATATTCTCTCTATCAACCAATACCTGAAAATGCTGACACTCCTATTGTCAACGTATTCCTATTAATCACCTTTTTCTGAAGCCGATAAATGATGATAACCCCATTATCGACATTCTCCTGTTTATTAAAAATTGTTTCACTGACACATAAATTGTCAGCGTTTATAAAAAAAAGTTCAAACTAAAACTAAAATGTCATAACACATATTAACACTCCTGAGGCACTTTTTAGTAGCAATAATCCGAGGGATCAAAGGGAGTATGGCGTAGGAGGATGGGCCATATATATGATGTGGGAATTAGATTGCTTCATGAGATAGTGACATGTGCTCCGGAGGTGAGCATATGGAATGACGATGTTTGCAAGGGATGTGTGATGGGGAATTTTGTGAAAGAAACATTTCCAGGGAGTGACACTAGATTAAAGGGTGTTCTTGAATTTGTGCATTCAGATATATGTGGATTGATTATGAAAAATTATCTCAGGGGATACTAATGCTTCACTACTTTTATTGCTAATTTCTCTAGGAAAACCTATATATGCTCCCTAAATATCAAGGATGAGGTCTTTAATCGCTTTGAGGAGTTTAAATCTCTAGTGGATAATGTGATAGGTAGGAAGATCAAGATTCCTCAGTCACACACTAGAGGTGAGTACACAAGAAAGGAGTTCCTGGAATTTTGTACCAGGGTAGGAATCAAGAGAGAGTGGATGGTTCGGAGGCACTAAGAGATATGGTGTATGACCATGGTATGCCACGTTACTTAAGGGAAGAGGCATGCAGTACAAAAGTATACATTAATAATAGGGTTCCACATAGAGAATTGAGCAAAATAACACTAGAGTAGGAATTCATAGGGAAGAGTTCAAATGTCAATCATTTCAGGATATTTAGTAGCCTAACATATTGTGACATTCCAGGAGAGACACGTTCCAAGTTAGATTGAGTGGTGGTACTTTGTGGGGTATAGTGAGACCTCTAAGGCATATCAAATATTCATTCTAGGGTCTTGGAGGATTATAGTTAAGAGTGATGTCAAGTTCCTAGAGGATAAGGCATACAGGAAGTTCAAATATTTGACAACAATTGATGATCAAAATGAGTAGCCAGCAGTAGCTCCTAGAGTCTAGTAATAGGACCAGGGGAAACATAGTGCAAGTACAGTGACCAGCCCGAGCATAGGCTGAAGTGAAGGTGTTCCTGATAATTCACAAAGTATGGAGTAGCAGATGCAACATATTAAGGTGATCCATCAGAAGGACATAAGGGTCGATATTCAATCATCTACAATTGGCAAAAGAAACTTTAAGGTTCAATAGACACTCAGGGATGCTCATGAGTGTGTGGGAACTCTTAGGATGGGCAGTAGGTAGAAAATACAACTAGAGAGGTAGATTGGCTACATGGTGTTAGACCATTAGTTAGTTGATATTGAACCCTCCGACTCTTAGAAGGCTACATAGTAACAGGTGTGGAAAGATGCTAAGGTTGAGGAGTATACCTCAATAATGTAGAATGATGTATGGGATGTTGTGCATAGACCACTAGGTAGAGCGATGGTTGGATCACACTAGATCTATAAGATCAAACAACGTGTAGATGGAAACATCGAGAAATACAAGGCAAGGTTTGTGATCAAGCGGTTCTCTAAGAAGGAGGGAATAGACTACTAGGAGATGTTTTCTCTCATGGCCATGTAGAATTTTATACAATTCATGATCGCATTAGCAACATATATGGGATGGAAGATCCATCAGATGGATGTGAAGACAACATTCCTCAATGGTGAGTTAGAAGAGGAGCTATACATAGAGAAATCATGGGGCTTTGTAGCTCACAACAAAGAGACCCACATGTGTAGGTTGAAGAGAGATTTGTATGAGATAAAAAAAATACACAATCCCTCACTTCAAATTCCGTTTTACTATGACACCAATCTACTTTCTGTCTCATCGTTTTTTTCCTATAACCATTTTGTCCTTTGATAGCATGAGAACTTCTTGTTTGTATTATTACAACAAAACACAACACCTCATGTAAAGCCTCACTAGGTGACCTAAACAATGTGTAATACATGAGAGTATTACCAATTTCACCTTAGCAACTACTCTGCTCTCTTTAGTGAAGCACACAACCCAACATAAGGGAGGTTTCCTTGGGAGGGCTTACGGATGAAGGTGGGATGAAGTAACTAAAGGATTTTAACCTACGTTTCCCCTAAGAACCTTATGATGACAATCATGAACAATGGTTCTACATAACTTAATATAAGATTAAGACACAAGTCATGAAATAAAAATAAAGTGATAACACCTATCACTTGCACTTATCATTTGAAATGGTTAGCCTAGTTTTACACAGTATTTTGTCACACCTCCTCCACTTCCCTGTGTCATACCCCGAATTACCTGAAACTTGGCAATCATGAAGTGTATCCATCCTAATATGTAGCTCAACTCCTCCCTGAAACACTAATGGAAGCATGCCTTGAGCCTTCCCCAAAAAATTAAGCTCTAAAACCCTAATTTCAGGATCCGTGCGAACCTAATATTGGCAACTAGTGTTGATCACTAGCTGAACTATATTCTCGCACTGCGAGTGCACTTTTTTCTTGGATACTAGCGTTGATCCATAAAAGGAAAATTTTACTTAAGAGGACAAGAATCTTCATGATCTAGAGGCTTCCATAAGGACGAGCTGGAGGTTATTCGATGTGGATGTGGTAGAATTCTCCCAATATTTTCCTTTGATCTTATCCCTATGAGCTACGTTCTTGAGATGAGGGCCTTCCCCTATGTTTGGAGAGATCCTAACTCCCTCTCCTACCTATATATTCATCCTCTCCCATTCCCAAGTGGTTGGTCTCTGATTGTTTGCACCCTTATGCTGAGATAGTGCCTGCATGTTACTCATTTGGCTTGGAGAAGGAGTGCTTAGAGAGCTTGAGCTTGGACTTGGACATTCACTCAAGGAGAGCTTATTGACATCAAGGGTTGGTTATACGCTTCCTCCTTTATTTTATTAATATATACAACTTCTTAGTCACTTTCCATAAATGTTTGTGTTAATGCATCATTTATATTAATGCTCCTTGATATGTTAAGTGGATTACTTTCAATTATGCTAGTTGTACTTGTATGCTTCGTTGTGTCTTTGATCACTTGTGCAACAAATGTTGTGATCAGTAGAGCTGAGCCTGAGGTGGAAGCAATTCGAGGTCTTCAACAAAGGAGTACGTTATAGCATCAAAACGAGGTAGGCCATCTTCCTCTTCTCTCATTTCGATTGTAATTTAAGAAAGTTTCTGGTAGATTGTCCTGTAGGTTGCTAGTCCCACTCATTGGGCTAGAGGGATCGTCTCTATCCTCAGAGAGGATTTACCTAGGCAACAAAATTGTGGCTTTGTTGGGAAAGCTATAACCCTTTCCATCCATTCCTTTGATTAGATTCTCTGATGAGTTTAACCAACCATCAATTTCTTGGCTTGTGTGTATCACTATAGCTATTTGCAATCACTAGTTATTTCCTGAGAATGTTTAGTTTGATATGATCTTGAAGATTTTTTATTTTTCCTTATTTTTCTCACCCAGCGTGTTTTTCGCTCCGACAGAAGCATTTTCAGCACTAATTTTTCAATTACATTCACATTGATCTTCCTTTCATCACCCTTTTTCCTTTAACAGGCGCGCTGATCCTAGAGGATAGAAGAAAATTAGGGTTTCTTCTTGTTTTCAATGTTGTTTGACCTCTGTCAGTGATTTCCCAATGTAACTGCAATGTGTTTGTCTTGATTACTATCCTTATGTGATTGCAATTGTCTCTTGGCTTTGTTGATGTGTTTTTGAAGCCTATTTTCTTTCTATTGTTTCTAAGGTTGTTAGGTCACCCTTCACTCATTGCTTGGTCCGTCTCTCTAATATCTAGAGGTCTAGGCTAGAGATGAGTTCTGAAGTATTTAAACATAGCAGTTGTCGTTAACTTCCTACATTGTATCCCAAGGTGAAATATCGTCCTAGTATGGAAGTATATCGAAGGTTCTCCAGTACTTTCAGGTATATAGGAGGCACTTCAGTATGGTAAGTATATAGGGACGCTCTCATTGAACGGTTATGCATTAGACAATGCTAACACAGACTTGTGCTCCTCGTACTATCGAGTATATATTCGGAGACCCCACTAGGTTGCTATCCTTTAGCCACAGGTAACCGAGTTAGCCACCTTGTAAACA
>APFE031223858.1:0-62128 GCA_000404065.3 Pinus taeda
GGGGCCTATGACGAATCTCTCTCTTTGTAGACTGGGTCGTGACTAGGGGATTGAACCTTGGATCTTTTGGTTTGCATGACTTCACATCATTTTGATGACCAATTGAGTTGCTGATAGCATGCACCTCTGGTGGCTTTCTATGTAAATCTAGGACTCTCCCCATAATAAATGAAGCAACTTAGCACCTTTGTAATTCATTAATTGAAATTTATAAAGAATCACATTCATATGTATAAATCCTTGGCTTGTGCACTTTCACTTGTAAATCAATTAAAACTTGTGTTCTATCTTCCATATACGTGTGCACATCGATCCCTGTCTCCTTTATTTCCTTATGAAGAAGAGTATTATTCTTCTAGGGAGTCGAAACCCCTCCTACTCTAATGCAATCTCCATTCCATTTAGTCTTCGTCTCCTTTAACCTTTCTTAAAAAGGAAATATGAGTCCCTTATGGAGTTTAGTTCTTCATGACGATCGGGGGAACTCTTCCTTTAAATTGCCTCTCTTATTTATCTAAAGAGAGTCCTAGAGCCAATATACATATGCTTCGTAGCTCTTGTGTGACACCAAGTATCATTACAATTTACCAGAGTCATATTTTTGTTGCACTGAGAACCTCACTCTATGCCTCTCAAGGTCCATCATTCACACCTTGAAACACTCATTTCCTTTTGTTTTGTTGAAACTTCATTTTCATTGCCAGGAATTTATTTTAAACTAAGCCTTGGACATTAAGTGTGCACAACTTTTATGGTCCCCACTGGAACTAAATGGTGGTCAGCCCTGAATTGAGGTTAGAGGTGAACTTATGCTTCCTCCACAAATATCTATGCCATGTTCCTGACTATTCTCTTGTCCGACCAACCAACTGGCTCACCAAAATGTTGGGGTCAGGATTAGTCTTGTCCTCCACTACTTGTTTTACTTTAAACCATAGCCCCACCCATAAATTTGCTACACTCAATTGTTGCATGATTTCCATACTCTTCTTTCAACATTGACATCTCTAGATACTATGCGAGGCTCATATCTATCCTCATCTAAAAATTACTCCCATTCGCAACCTCCACTTGAGCCTACTTGATGTTTTCTTTTGATTTGAAAACTTTCTAATCACAGAACCAATTATTAATTGTATTGGACACACATGATCTAGTGTAGAGGTTCCTCGCCTCCCTATAACTCCAATTCCTCTCTATACGAATTCTGAGTCACTTGCATGACATGAAAACAACCCCAATACACCATCAATTATTATGGTCCATGTTCCTTCTATGGCATTTTAGTGGTTTCCTCCTCTCTATTTTGAAACAATGAACTTCCTGCCTACATGCAAATTATGCCATAGTACTCAAAATGACTCGAAGTTACATTCAAATGACAATAACAAAATTTTCTTGTCTAATTTCTGTTCATATGCTACAAGTAATTTTTCCCACTGTCACATAGATCTAACCTTTTCAATCCTTACCATGCAACCTCACAATTACTCCATTTATGTATTAATTGAACAATGGCATAAACAATGCCCAAAAAAATCTCTTAGGATTTTGCAAGTAATTCAGAAACAAGAATAAGAGCACAAAATTCATGTGGATTCTATTAAAACATAATGGAAATATTTATAGAGGAAGTGAAAAATATCACTTCTCAAGCTACTCTTCTCACCTACTCTTATACATCCCTTATGTACATAAATATATATGCATAAAGAAATATCTACACAGTTTAAAAGAAGTTGGACACTTGTCCCAAGACTGCCTACCACCTAAGCTAGACAAATGTTAGTATTTACAAAGGCCCACCTGACCCAAATATCAACTACTCAAAATATCTTAACAACTTGATGATCTAGATTCCTCTATAATCAATATAGTTAGCTTTACAATAAAATTCTTGTAACTCCATTTTATACAAGTAAATTGAAGAAAATAAGACTTGCACCTAGAATTTACATGTCCCCTTTTTGGGGCCTAAACAAAATAATACAAATAATGTTAATTCTTTTGCATCAAACTCTCCGTGTCGAGAAAGTTTGACCTCCTGCTCAAATAATTAAATCCTTTAAGATCCCAAACAAAATTTTGTTGTTGTTCATGTGCATAACTGCCTTGTTCAACTCTAGTTTTATTCTGCAAAGGTCCCACACATAATTTTGTAAGATGCCACCCACTTTACTGGGAATATATTACACATTTAACTACTTGTTTTCATTGGATATTGTCCTCCTCTATTTTTACACTTCCATGGGTATATTTTGCATCAACATCTAGTCTTCATATTCCAGCTTGGTCCTACTGCCATCCTCTTCTAGCTCAAAATTTACATGTTGAATGTTTATCACCTAATTCATCAACTTCCCATCCAAGGCTTTCCACAAAAAATTTTAAAGTATCCATCAACCTTTATGAGAACCTCATTTAAATACTACTCTTCATTTTCATCAACTTCCTCCTGGAGGTTCTTCCAACCCATTTCAATCTCGTTCAATTCAACAACAACACCTTTACTTTAATACTTGTCCTCATTTACATCGATCACGGTCTCTCCCTGTATTGCATGAGAGAAATTTATCAATATTGATCTTCGCTGCTAAAAGAATGTCTTAGCTTGTATTGAGGACTTCCCTTCATCCATCATCCCAACTAGCTTTTCCTTGGGAAACTCAATACGTGCATTCACACACAAATCTTCAATTTTAAAAACATAATACTTCTTATATTCGGTCACTTCCATCAACACTTCTCCTTCATGTGAAAATTTCTTATTCTAATACTCCTTATGAGGCAATAGTGCATCCTCCTCCATTTCAAAAAAAAAAAAAAAAAAACTTTGTCCTTCTTGAGCGATTTGAAAAATCAAACCTTCATCCAAAGTGTTAATGGAAAACCCAGGTGATTGTCCATTTCCTGCAAAACTCAATGTTGCTTCATATGCTCTAGTTTAAATCTTTTGGTCACGATTCTCAATTGCTTCTCCATTATTTCCTCTTACAGTCTCCTCATCCTGTATTACAAATTGTGGTGTTCGTACCTCTTTCTAATCTACACATAAAAATAAATAATGAAATTTAAAAGAGTGAGGCTCGTGGGCCTCCACTAATGTTTCTGGCATATGTTGCAGATTTGGACCTATCCTGTAGTCCATGAGACCTTCAATTTGTCTCATTTTCTCAACCTCACTATCATCTCCACTGTAATTTATAATATCCTTCAAGTCTTTTTCTCTCCTTTCAACATTTATTTCCTTATCTACCATTGTGGCTCTCTTTGGCACTTATTTAAAACACTACTTCCCTACCCGCTATCGATTTTGAGACACAATCCTTGAGCCTTGTCCTCTCTGTTTGAAATTATATCTATGCCTATGGTCTACATACACATAAATTTCACTAGCTTTAAAAACAAAACTCCGTTTAGCCATCTTAGGTACTTGTGTTATCAACTCTCCTTGCTGACCCTCCTCCAATGCCTCACCAACATCTTCCATGAAACTTTCTCTACACTCCTTGAGACATTTGACTAGTGTTTCATCAAAATCCTTTATCGAATACTCCCTCTGCTTCTTTGTAATTTTCATGTAGTCCATGAGAATTTCATATGGTCTCTCATTATATTCTTCCTTGAGGATATCACCTCTCACTAGTTCACAAGTGTGAACTACTACAACCTTAAGCTCAACTTCTCTAAGGTATTCATGTCTTATTGAAGAATTCAACAAGTGCTTTGACTCCTTCCCTAGCCTCTTAGGGATCTTCTTCTTGAAACCCTCTCATTTGACAAGAAAATTGAACCTCCTCCTTAGGTTCAATATTTGTCTTTGGTATTCTTGTTCCAACATCATCTTCACTAAATTGAGCCTCTATTTCAGCTCAACTACCTCCTTATCAAATTCTTCTTGACTTAATTTCTTCCATGTGCCATTCCTTTTCACATTCTTATCTCCTCTAATATGGATTTTATTTGAACCCTGTTTATTCCCATTAGTAGCAATCTCTTTTCTTCCCTTCTTATGAGCTTTCACTTGCCCACCATGAAATGTGGAAAATCCCCTATAACAAGTCTCATCTATTTTCTTCTTACCTCAACACCTCACTTGATCTTGTCAATTGGTGTCCCTTGGTTCTCTCTTATGGAACCTCTTGAGCACTGCTTGCTCCTCTCTAATGTTTGCTGCACTTTTCTCATGACTAGAGAACTACTCTGGTTCTCTTCTCGTGAGGACCTCCTTGTCCCCTTCACTCTCCAACTACAACTAGGTCTTCTTCATTAGTAGCCTCTCATGTTTCAAGAGTTATTTTCCACTTCTCTGAGAACTCTGCTAATTATTTACAACTCTTTGTTGGATATAGTTATATCACCCACATCTCTTGCTTCTTGGAAAAATTTAAATGAAATAACAAACCAATTACCAGCTAGGGTTTCTTCTCAATATCTCTTCCTTGGTTGGGTTCTTTTTCCACTCCTTCCAACTTTTCTCTTTGTTGGAATTTCTTCATCTCTATTGCTTCCTCTTCTAATAAGTTCTCTTGATGTCTTCTCCTAGACTCATTCCTTCTTATAATTTGGTACCGTGTTCATCCTTTTGGGAAGCTTCATGTGTCTATTTTTTTCTTCTATGTCCTCTCCTTTCAACATTAAATTATAATTCAATATTAAATTAAACAAAGAATTTATTTCCTTTTGGTCCAACGTATTCTCCTCCTTGCTAGCTACAACATCTGTTGGTTGCAATATTTATATGATAATTATGTGATACCATAATGATAACTGTCTGCTCCAGTGGCCTGCTATGTTAACCAAAGACTCTCCTCACCTCCAATGCAATGCCCTAGTGCCTTCATATTTCCTTCATTTCCCTTTATAAATACTCACATTCATATGCATAAATCCCTAGCTTTTGCACTTTTAATTGTAAATAAATTAACACATCTGTTCTCTCTTCCTTCTTGGTTGACATGTGGACCCCTGTCTCTTTTATTTCATTAAGCAATGGAGTACTATTCTTCTAGGGAGTTGAAACACCTCCTGTTGTAACACAATCTCCATTCCATTCAATCCTCATCTCCTTTGACCTTTTTTACAAAGGAAATATTACTTCCTTATGGAACTTAGTTTGTCATAGAAATGGCATTGTGTCTTCCTTTAAACTACCTCCTTTATTTATCTAAATAGAGTCCTAGACCAAATATACATATACTTCTTGGGTCTTTTGCAACACTGGGCCTTGTGACAATTTATCATAATCGTTTTTTTGTTGAGTTGATAGCTTTTCTCTAGGCCTCTCATTGTCCACCAATTATGCCTTGAAACACCCTTTCCCTTTTGTTTTGTTGACACCTCATTTTTTGTTGCCATGACTTTCCTTTAAACTGAGCCTTGGAGATTATGTATGCACAACTTTTTTGGTCCCCACTAGAACCATGTGGTGGTCAGCCTTGACTTGAGGTTGGAGATAAACTTATGCTTCCTCCATGAATCTTTATGTCACATTCTCTACTGTTCCCACATTCGATGAGTTGAATGGCTCACCAAAAGGTTGGGGTTGGGATTGGTCTCGTCCTCCACTGCTTATTTTACTTTAAATCGTAGGCTCTTCCATAAGTTTTCTATGTCAAATTTATTGCATGATTTCCCCTCTGCTCTTTCAACATCAACATATCCAAACACTCCACAGTGCTCATATTCATCCTCACCTAAAACTGAATCTCATTCTCGAACTCCACTTGACCTTACTTGAATTTTTATTTTGGTTTGCATACTTTCCAATCACACAACAGGTTATTATTTGTGTTGGAAACTTTGAGATCCGGTGTAGAGGTTCCTCGATCCCTATAACCCCAATGCCTCTCTATAAGAGTTCTGAGCCACTTTCATGACATGCGAACAACTTTTCACTAGTTTCTTCCTCTCTATTTGGAAATAATGAAATTCTCTCCTGTATGAAAATTATACCATAGTGATCAAAAGGAGTAAAACTTCTCACACCCAAACCAAAGGAAAAATATTTTTTTGTTGAAATTCTATTCGTAGGCTACATGGTATTTTTTCCACTGTCACATATACTTAATCTCTTCGAGCCTTACCATGCAACCTTGTAGTTACTCCTTTTATGCATCAATCAAACAGTGGAATAAACAACACCAAAAACAATCACTCATGATTTTGCAAGTAATTTAGATAGAAGAATAAGAAAACAAATTTCATGCAGTTTCCATTAAAACATAAAGGAAATATTTACAAAAGAAATGCCAAACCTTGCATCCTAAGCTACTCTTCTCATCTACTCCTATACATCCCTTACATACATAAATCTATATGCATAAATAAATATCTACACAACTCAAAAGACATTGGACACCTGTCCCAAGACTGCCTACCACCTAAGGTAGAAAAATGTTAGTATTTACAAAGGCCCACCTAGCCCAAATATCAACTAATCAACATATATTAACAACATGATGATCTAGATTGCTCTAGAATCAAGACAACTAGATTTACATTAAAATCCCTATAACTCTAGTTTATACAATTAAATTGAAGAAAATAAGACCCACACCTAGAATTTACATGTTCTATTTCTAGGGTCTAAACAAAATAATACAATTGACGTTCATGTTCCTGCATCAATGGCCCCTTAGGACTATTTTTTTTTTCTAGTTTATCTCATTATTTTGTTTTATTTTATTTCTATTTGACCCACTCAAAATGTTTATATAAAATAAGATGATGATGATGATTAATGTCCTCTAAGATCGATATGGTCTATAGAACTTAAGAAAGAAGTGGTTAATGGGGATTATTTAAATTTTTATTTTTGTGATAAAAAAGGAGGGAAAGAATCATTCAGAGGTCATTGTAGTTTTGTTGATTGAACAAGTCGAGGAGGCTGGTAATGGGGAAAATGTTTTGGAAATGAGAGCGGATGTGAGTAATGGCTGGAAAATCCAAGAGAGTGATTTTCATCTTCGAATATATTAGTATTGCAAAGAAGGCATATTCTCTCATCAAGGTATCCTAGGAATATACTAACATTCAGTTTCACTCTGGAGTTCATGCGAATTAGTTCTAAGCCTCACCAGATTATTCTCTTCTTAGCACTGGTTAGTATAGAAAGGTAATTCTAGTTAACAAGTGTGGGGTTCATAACCTCCTTATAGTATCTCCACTTTTTTTTCCTCTCTAAATCCTTATCACTCCATAACTTATCCTTAATTTCGAAGTAATGACATTTTTAATATTACAAAAGGAATTTCTCTTTGAGTTATTCTTACATATAATTGATCTCAATGCTACAACAAATCATTCTTCCACACAAAGTTTTTTATTACATCAGGGCATCAAAAATGAGGTGTGTCTCTTTAATCGTAAATCTGCAGAACATTCTCTCATTTTGGAAAGAAAAGATGAAAGTAAAAAATAGGGTTACTAGAGCAGTGGTCACTAACAACTATAGGTAACATCATTCTTCCTTTGGTAGCTTCACCTAGTCAATATGGTCGACACCTTAGCAAATGGATGAAATAATATCAAAGGAACTATGTTTCAATTTTGACAACAAATACAATAAGGGGAATAAATACCACGAGAATAAATTATTCTACATAGACTCTAAAGAGGAAGAAGATCAAGAATTGGAACCATCATAAGATATATAGCTAGAAGAGACCACTCCAAAAATATATATTCACACATTGATCAATATCAATGCTCTAGAAGCCCTAAAGATAAAAGAAAATATAAAAATAAAAAGTAATATTGTTGATTGATTTATGTAGTAACCGTGATTTTATAGACTACAAGTTGGAAAAACATATTAATTGCATTGTATATCCAACACCAAAATTTCAAATAATTATTATATATAGAGGCACCATGAATTGTTCAAGGAAGTTTCATAGTATTAAGCTAAATATAGGTAAGTATTTATTAGATACTCCCATGATTACAATCCCAATGGGTGGTGCTGATGTTTTAATATGGTTCTAATGGTTATGTCAATCATTAGGAACCGTGGCCCTTAATTTTCAAGATATTTTTCATGATATTTTTCTTAGAAGGTAAGGAAATTAAGAATAGAAGCATCCCAGGAAAACTTTCTAAAGTGCTAAAATCGATTAGCATGGCAACATTACTAAAAAAGGTAAACGTTGTTGTACTTGCACAATTGTTTTCACTAGAAGTTCAAATATCTATATCCGCTTCTCCTAATTTGGATCTCCAAAGTATTTGAAGATATTCGTCAGTTTCTTACACTTGCTCAAGATCATGACCATGATGTTCATTTACAATTTGGAATTGTACCACCTAACATTAGGCCTTACACGTATCCATATGCACAAAAGAGTGAGATTGAGTGTATGGTTCAAGAAATTCTATGTGCCATTGTCATTCAACCAAACCAAAGTGCTTTCTCTTCACTAATCATGATGGTTATAAAAAAGTTGATTCATGGTGTATGTGTCAATATTGTAGGCAGTGTAAAAAAAATAAAATGATAAGTTTCTCATTACTGTTAGTCATTAATTATTAGAAAAAATTTCATGTATAAATTTTCATTACTAAGTTAGATATCCATTTAGGATATCATAAAATCAAAATGAGGAAAGAAGCCATTCCCAAAACATCCTTTAGAGGACATGAAGATCATTATGAGATTTTAATTATGCTATTTTGACTTATGCACTTCTAATAGTTCAAAACTTGAATAATTTTGTTTTCAAACACTTCCTTATAAAATTTGTTTAGTATCTTTTCATGACATATTAGCCTAAAAGAAATCTTTGGAAGAGTATCTACAACATGTTGACAAGGTCTTAACACTATTGGAAGAGAAAAAATCTATATGAAAACTTTTAGTGTGTTTCTTTGGGGTTTCAAAGTTCTAATATTTAGGACATATTGTGTCCCATGAAGGTGTCAAAGTGGACCCTAACAAAGTTAAATATATGATGGAATGGCCAATCCCCAAGGCCTTGAAGAAGTAAGATATTACCACAAGTTTACCAAGAATTATAGTAAAATAGCAACACCTATATTAGAATTATTGAAGGAAGCATTTCTTGGACTAAAAAGTAAGAAAATGTTAAGAAAAACTTAAAGAGGTTGTACGTGCAACTCCAAACCTAGCCACACTAGACTTCACAAAAAACTTCATCAGTTTGATGCCTCATGCCATGAAATTGGTGTAGCTTTTATGCAAAAAGGAAGGCCCCTTGCCTTAGAAATTACTAAAATTATAGGAAAGAAGTTACTCAAACCTGTCTTTGAAAAATAAATGTTGATCATACAACATGAAATCAAGAAATTATGTCTATATCTAATAGGATGACACTTCAATGTGAAATAAAATGATGATAGTTTGATGTAATTCTTTGAATAATGATTCTATTCCGAAAAGAAACAAAAATTGGTTACAAAGATGTAATGAATTCAAAATTGTCTATAAGAAGTAAAATATAATGGCAAATGTGTTCACAAGGAATGAGGAAGACACAAAGGATTAATTATGTGTTATTTTCATTTTTCAATATAGGTGGAAGAATAAAGGATATAATGGATCCAATATGAGATGGAATGAAATATCCTTTGACAACTATAGGGGGTTTTCCTTTAACTTTACCACAAAGAGGTCTAAGTAACTAAGCTCTAAAATGTTCTTTACCTTGAGACTCAACTTTTGGAATTGTTGAATGTGCTCTATAATAGGACCTTTTTGTTGAATATTTACCAATAGGTAAAATAATATATTTCTCTTAATATCCCCACAATGTGCTATAAATTCCTTTATAAGAGTAGAACAAGATAAAATAGACTTGTTTTTCCTTGCGTAAATCCATTGACACCATACATTGATATTGTTTAAAAAGCATAGATGAAATATTTGCCTTCTATATGCGATGCAGGAGCATCAACCCTGGGAAACTCACTTTTCCAAAACATCAAGTGGTTCATGAAATTTTTGAAGGGAATGAAATTTCCCTCAATTGTAATTTGTATAATTTTAGAACATTATATTTCTAGTGGTGGTGAAAGTGTCCATATTCTAGGAGAATCTAGATTGTTATTTATTTTGTTGAGATGGTGTTATTGGCCAAATGGGCCTTTGAAGAAACAAAAAGTTCCCAACTAGTGTGTTAGGTAGTTTGGGTTGACATAAATGTGTCTCATTTGATTAAGTTTTTTTAGGATACTTTTTAATCAGCTAAATATTTATGCATGGGTACATTTCAAAAGGCCAAGATTCCAATTGTCAGATTCTACCAATAAATCTTGTAAAGTGCAGAGGGACCATACATGGGGTTCATGTAAACTACTATAAATATTTTTCTAGGTAATGGAATGTCTCTTTTCTTTCCTGAACATGTGTTGTTGAAGCATGTGAGTATTTCTGCTTCATATACAATCCATATAAGTCTCTAGGAGAGGAGTATACTAACTCAATGTTGATATAATGAGAGGTTTTCTTTTCAAACAAAGGAAGTGTCTTAGGTGGGGAATATATATGAGAGAGATCATGAGAGAGGAAACTTGAACAAAGGCTATTAAGTCCACTAGAAGTCTAAATTCCCATCACACGAGCATAATAAGGGTTTTGACCATGATTGTTAAGCTTTTGATGCCTCTTAGGGTTGTATGGATTGCCCAAGTTTCTCAAGAGAAGGGAGAGGATCGATTGAGGATGATTCCAATTGAGAAATTTATAGGGAGATTGCACTACAATACATGCATATGTCAGTCCTATTGTATCACTTCCATGCTTGGGATGTAGTTCATAAACGATTGGATAAGTACTCCAACTCAAGTCATCTAAGTTATTTTTACATTCACCCTCGAAATTGAATCAGACACTGAGATTTATTGATTTGAAATTTATGGAAGTGAGAGAGAGTGTAGGCATTCAAGCCAAAGTGATTAAGGCACATAGAGGTTTGTCATCAATATATGTGTAGGCAGGAGTTAACATTACTTGATGGGTTCTGTCCTCCTATTGATCAATCAAAGGCCACTGTAGTATTATTATAGGTCTTCTAAGGAAGGAAACCTTGGAGTCCTTCAAATATAGAGTTTCTAGTGCTTTTTTTTAACTTGATTTCTGGCTTTTAAAGTGTATTCGGACCTCAAGTGATATCAGGGACAATTCCATCCATGCACAATCAACCATAATTATAGTATTCAGTCCTTTCAAAAAGTGTGAAACAATAAGGAATGAATGAAATTCCAAGTGAAGTTAAACATGGTGGACTTTAGGATCAAATTATAATTGGGACAAGGACAAAAAATACTAAAGGATTCTAAGCAAGAGTAGAGATCAGTAGACAAGTAGAGGTAGTACTACATAACATTAGGGGAATTTTGAGGTCTAAAATGGGCCTCCTAAGAAAAATGTACAACCAAAATAACATTTATAAGAACCAATAACATTCAAGATGATGATGTGAACCATGGGGGATGATTCACCATTTTTGGAGTAAAAAACTATAAATAATAAATAATAATAAAATAATAAAACTACTTTTTCATCTCATATTTTCATATTATATCTCCAAGGTTTTACTCAAATTTTGAGTAGTACTTTTTGGATGCAAAATTTAATTCCTCATCCAACGATTATGCATGTTGCATACTTTCAATGAACCTTGATACACAAAAAATGAGAAATACATGAAAAAATGTGATTGCAATCACATTTTTCACGTATTTCTCATTTTTCATGTAGTAGGGTCTGTTGAAAGTATGCAACATGTGTACTCCTTGGATGGGCAATCAAATTCTTCATCTAATGGGTGTTGTCACTCGAAATTTGAGTAAACCCATAGAGAGATAAGTTGAAAATGCGAGTTGAAAAAATAGTTTTTCCTTTTTTCCCTTTAAAATTTGACGATGTAATCTAATGTTCCTTTATTATTTCCACTATTATTTTATAATTTCCTTAGGAGGCCAATTATAGACCTCAAAATTCCCCTAATGATTGGGGACAATTGATGAGACAGTAGAGCTTAGCACATAAAGGTTCCAACCAAACAAAGACCAGAGGATGATAGTTAGAGTACATCGAGAATAGGATAAGGAGAAGATTCCAACATTAAGGAGATCTGGAAGGTAAATATTGTCTTTTAAAATTTTATTCTAACATGGGGAAGAGGTTGAAAATTACAGGTACTAGTTATCATAGCGAGATAAGTTGTGGAAAATCTAAGCGAGAATGTGTAACTCTTAGAGGGAAAATAAGAAGCTATTAGTAGGAGAATCCTCACAGAAGAAGAAGTTATGGTAATTCTGAAAATAAGAGAAATAAGAATGTTCTCAAGGACTATGGTAGAAAGGAACCCTTGTAGTAGAGTGGTTTCACTTGAAGTTTCTAGCTGAGATTGGAAGGAGCGTAGGATAGAAGAAGTCCTCGTAAGAGAGTGATGGCAACAAAGATGTCACTTTATACAATTCCGCGTGGACCTATGGGTTATGGGCCCATGTATACATCAGAAGCTTTATAATTAGCGGACTTCACAGCATAACTCGACCAATCAACCAATGAAAATTTAGACCCTTTGCCCCCTGGCATAAACCTATCCTTCTTCTTGTTAGGCTAGGATTTTACACTTTCACTTCTTTATTTTTTTTGTTGATAGCAAATTTTATCCTTACAAATGGTTCATCCATATTTTGAGGACTGTCATATTCAATTTTATCCTTAAATGAGAGGGGATGACAACTGATATATCATTGCACTTTAGCTTTCTTTTCACAAATGTAAGGTGCATAATGAAAAAGGTGGGTTAATTTTGTAACCAATTCATCCATGGTCATCTAATGGAGCCTTTGTTCATGAAATTCAATTGCTTTATCATCATCGCTATTGGGTTGTGTTATATTCTTTCCATGACTAGTCGATGTAGTTAACCAGGGGGTTATTGTGTTGATTGTGTAGTCGGGGGGGTCACAGGGGGTTTGAGGGGTGCAGGTAACTCCACTCTATGGGATCCAGGGTAGTGCCTAGGAAATGTTTTTTTTTGGACCCTATATTAAGTTGAGCGGACCTACCTATGGTTTTATGCATGATTTTCTGCACATGGTTTTGGACACGATGGTTTTTGGTCCATGGTTTGGGATGCGATGGTTTTCGGTCCATTGTATTGGATGCTTCGGCACATATAAATATGTATTGTAACATTGAGAGGAAAATAATTAAAAATCAAGCTGGAAGTCCTTGTTTTGGGATCCAGGGGAAATCTCTATCTATATGTGTTTTATGTGTTATGCTCTTGCATTGTTTATTTTCTGTGTTTTAGAATTCGTATGCAGGTCATTTATGTAAAGGGTTAAAACCTACATTTGGTATCAGAGATGTTTTGGATTCAAGGGGACGCCTTTGTTGCTTAGGGGTTTCGCTTGGGCCTATGGTAGACCCTGTTTAGTGGGAGATCTGTGAGATCGATTCTAGTGGTAAAATAAGATGGTGATAAGTGGAAAGATAGAGATCGAGAAATTTAATGGTCAGGGTTGTGAGTTGTGGAAACTCAAGATGGAGGATCTGTTGGTGGATAAAGATCAGTGAATCATGGTAGATCTAGATACTAAACCAATGGGAGTGTCTGATGAAGAATGGAAGAAGTTGGATCGAAAGGCAAAGAGCACAATACGATTGTGTATCTCAGATTTAGTATTATTGAATGTATCAGGGGAACCTACGGCAAAGGCTTTGTGGAACAAGTTAAGGACTTTGTACCAATCTAAGTCTTTGGTGAATAAATTGTTCCTACTAAAAAATTTGTATAACCTGAGGATGAAATATGGAGACTCGATGACAGAGCATCTGAACGCATTTAATATTGTGGTAAGTCAGTTATTATCTGTTGATATTAAAATTTCAGATGAAGATAAGTGCATCAGTTTGTTGTGTTCTCTACTAGATTCGTGGGATAGTCTAGTTATTGCAATAGGTAGCAAGACAACTGCCTTGCATTTTGGTGAAATAGTCTCATCCTTGCTAATGGAGGAGATGAGACAAAGAAATATGGAGAGCCAGAATGGTGATGCCTTGTCTGTATGAGGATGGTCCCATAATAGAGACAAAAATAATTCATCGAGTGGGAGATCTAAATCTAGAGGGAGATCCAAATCTCCAGGAAAACCTGTAAAGGTGGTGTGCTGGAAATGTGGCAAGGAAGGGCACTACAAAAGGGACTGTAAATCTAAATCTCCTGATAAAGGAAAGGGATCTGATGATTCTTCTTCTGCAGAGGCGAAAACCACCTCAGATGAAGGTGGGGATGTGTACTTGGATTCTTCAAGTACACATGTAGATCATGAGGCATGGTTGATTGACATAGGTGCATCCTTTCACTTCACTCCCCATAGAGAGTGGTTCTGCAAGTATGAGAAATACAATGGTGGTGATTTCTTCTTAAGGGATGATATGAAGGCTAGAATCGTTGGTTGCGGAAAAGTAAAGATGAAGTTTCAGGGTGGAAGGGTTAGAACACTTACGGGTGTTTTGCATATTCCTGCATTGGCCGGAAATATGATTTCTCTAAGAAAGCTAGATGATGCAGGTGTAAAAATAGTGTTCGAAAAGGATACCTGCAAGATGGTTCAGGGAGCATGGGTATTGATGCAGGGAGTTCGGATTGGAACCCTGTACAAGCTGCAAGGTAGAACTGTTGTTGATGGGTGCAACAACTCTGTGGTTCTTGAAAGTGGAGCAGAAAATCTAGTGGTCTCTCGAGAGAAGAACATGCTGTGGCATGAAAGGCTTGGAAATATTAGAGAGAAGGGTTTTCGAATACTTCATGGTAAAGGTATGGTAGAAGGTATGAGTAATAGCTCTCTGGATTTTGATTTCTATGAAAATTCTGTATATGGGAAGCAGAATCGGGTGAGTTTCCCCTTTGGTGGTAAGAGGGCGAAACATATATTAGAACTTATGCATAGTGATGTGTTTGGATCTGTGAAGGTTCCATCACTGGGTAAGTCTGTGTACTATGTATAATTTAAAGATAACTTCTCAAGGAATACATGGATATATTTCCTTAAGAAGAAATCTGAAGTCTTTGATAGGTTTAAAGAATTTAAGGCTCTAGTGGAAAACTAGACAGAGAAGAAGATAAAGGTGTTGAGGATAGATAACGGTGGAGAGTTTTGTAGTAAGGAATTTGAAGAATTATGTAAGAAGTGTGATATAGCATGGCAGAAGACTACTCCATACAAACCTGAGCAAAATGGAGTTGCTGAAAGAATGAACAAAACGTTGATGGAAAGGGCAAGAAGCATGCTCATTGGTGTCGGGTTAGAATAGGAATTCTGGGCAAAGGCAGTGGAGACAACATGTTACCTGGTCAATAGATCACCTTCATCAGCGTTGGAGGATAAGACTCCACAAAATGTATGGACTAGTAAGAAACTCTCTCTTTCACATCTGAGGGTATTTGGATGTGATGCATATGCACATGTTCCAAAGGAGAAACAAACCAAGTTGGATAGTAAATCTGAAAAGTGCATCTTTATTGGGTATAAGGATGGTTTAAAGGGTTATAAGCTTTGGAACCCAGTAACAACGAAGGTTGTGTGCAGCAGAGATGTGGTGTTCAGAGAGGTAAAAGATGTTATTAAACATGAAGTCCAACCAAAGGAACCTAGGAAGATAGAATTTGAGCTTAAGTAGGAAGAATCAGATCTCACTACAATAGAGGAGGAATTAGAAGATGAAGAGCCACAAACTCTGAGTGTGAGAAGAATAGTTTGAGAAAGAAGGCAGCTAGAAAGGTATAGTTGATCCGATTTCTATTCAAATTTTGCTTTATTTATTATTGATGATGATCCTAGAACTGTGAAGGAAGCAGTAGATTCAGAGGAATGCAAACTCTAGAAAGAGGCCATGGTTGATGAAATGGCATCTTTGCACAAAAATGAGGCTTGAGATCTAGTGGAGTTGCTGGCTAGAAGGAAACCCATTGGCAACAAATGGGTGTTCAAGAAGAAGACAAATGCAGAAGGAAAGGTGGAGAAATAAAAAGCTCAATTGGTAGCAAAAGGTTATTCCCAGGTGCCAGGAATTGATTTTGGTGATATTTTTTCTCCTATCGCTAAGGTAGCTTCTATTAGATTACTTGTATATCTTGTTGTTGCTGTTTCTTTTGATTTTGAGGTAGAACAGATGGATGTGAAGACAACATTTCTTCACAGGGATCTGGAAGAGGAGATATACATGAAGCAACCTGAAGGTTTTGCTGTGAAGGGTAAGAAAGAAATGGTATGCAAGTTAAAGAAGTCTCTGTATGGGTTAAAACAATCACCAAGGATGTGGTATCAGAAATTTGATACATTTATACAGGGACTTCGCTTCACCAGAAGCAAAGCAGGTCACTGTGTGTATTTTAAATTAATTGGTGACCATGTTATTTATCTGGTCTTGTATGTGGATGATATGTTGCTAGTTGGAAATGACAAAGAAATTATCCAAGATTTGAATACCAAAGTGTACTCCTAATCTGACATGAAAGATCTTGGTTCTGCAAACTATATTTTGGGCATGGAAATTAAAAGAGACTAGGAAAAGAGGAAGCTTTGGTTAAACCAAAGGAAGTATGTCGAGACAATACTGTATAGGTTTAATATGTAGGATAGTAAACTGGTGAAGGCTCCTATTCCTGTAGGTGTGAGGTTATCTGTTGAACAGTGTCCCAAGACACAAGAAGAGGAAGAGGACATGTCCCATGTTCCATATGCAAGTGCAGTCGATAGCCTGATGTATGCAATGGTTTGTATTAGACCAGACATTGCACATGCAGTGGGAGTATTGAGCAGGTTTATGTCAAAACTAGGGAAGGAGAACTGGATAGCGATGAAGTGGGTTTTTAGGTATTTGCGTGGCACTAGTGATTATGGTTTGTGCTACCAAGGAAGACCAGGATTGGATAGAGTGTTGGACAATTGTGGCTTTGTTGATGGAGACTGGGCTAGAGATCTGGATTAGAGAAGATATACAAGTGGGTATGAGTTTAACCTATTTGGAGGTGCAATTAGTTGGATCAGTAAGAAACAATCTGTAGTGGCACTATCAACTACAGAGGCAAAATACATGGCATCCACTCATGCAAGCAAGGAAGAAGTTTGGTTGCAGAGATTGTGTTCATGTATGGGGTTAGTACAGGGAGCTATAAGGATAGACTATGACAGCCAAAGTGCAATATTCTTGGCAAAGAACCCCGCATATCATTCAGACAAGGCACATTGATGTTCAGTATCACTTTGTGAGGGATATGATAGAAGACAAAAAGGTGTTTCTGGTAAAGGTGGACACTTTGAAGAATACTGCAAATGCATTGAAAAAATCTATGAGCTTTGAGAAGTTCTCTTGGTGTAGAGAAACAATGGGCATTGCAGGGATGGATAAATGACTAAGCTCTCCTGTGGCCCCCTGTGGAAAAAAACAAGTGGGAGAATGTTGGGTTGTGTTATATTCTTTCCACCACTAGCCGACGTAGTTAACCGGGGGGTTAGAAGGGGGTTGGAGCCCCCCCTTCGTTGCACCGATTGCATAGCAGGGGGGGGGTCATAGGGGGTTTGAGGGGTGCAGGTAACCCCACTCTATGGGGTCCAGGGCAACGCCCCAGAAAATTTTGTTTTTGGACCCTATATTAGGTTGGGAAGACTTACCTATGGTTTTGTGCATGATTTGTCGCACATGGTTTTTGACATGATGGTTTTCAGTCCATGGTTTTTGACGTGATGGTTTTTGGTACATGGTATTGGATGCTTCAACATGTATAAATATGTATTGTAACATTGAAAGGAACATAATGAAAAATCAAGCTAGTAGTCTTGGTTTTTGGATCTAGGGGAAAATCTCTATGTATATGTGTTTTAAGTGTTATGCTCTCGCATTTTCTATTTTCTGTGTTTTAGAATTCGTATGCAGGTAATTTCTGTACAGGGTTAAAACCTACAATTGTAACTCTTCATTGGCTACTTTTGTTTGAAAATAATTCGAATTCTTCCCAACTTATAGTTTTGTATTCTATATTATGTACATTTTGGATCTCGTCCCACCATAAAGACACCTTACCTTGTAGTTGGTAGGTGGCTAATCTACCCTTCAAATTAATAGGATACACATACACTTCAAATAATTGGTTCATGTTGAGTAGCCATGTCTCTATTGCTTCCTCTAACTCGCCATCAAAGTTTGAAGGTCTAATTTTATTAACCTCCCCTTCTAGCTCTACTTTTTGTTTCTTTCTCTGAATATGTACTATTTGAAGCATTTTAGTTAAGTTACTCTCCTCTACGTCTACAAATATAAGATATTTACTTTCATTCATGACATGTATGAATTCCTTTATTTGGAAGACTCCTCCCTATCCTCCTCCTCCACAATTGTTTCTACTATTTTTGGATTGGACCTATCGATTAAATTTGTAATGACATTTTCCTACTCTGCACTATATTTCAAGAAATTCTCATTATTTTCTCTAATACTAGCCAAAACTAACTTTAGTTCTTTAATCTTATCTAATAATTCCACTATGTAAGGTGATGTTACTCTTCCTAACTATACCCATATTTGTTCCTCTCCTACAGGTGATATTGCAGATGGTTCTTCCATCACTATTCCTTCTTCTCTTCTTTACTGTGTAAGATAAAGAATTATGTTGTTAAATTAAAGTTGTGATTTGGCTCATAGGTTAGAGTGTTGTAACGTCTATCTAATACCACATGTAATATACCTCAAAATCTATCAGGCTACACATATGTTTTTTTTAACTATATATAACTATAAAAACATCTTATTTTATTTTTTAATATAAATATTCGTATAAAACTTATTTCCTCTTACAAGATTTACACACACGCACACATAAGTGTATGTGTGTGTGTGTTATTCCCATTTTTTGTTCCCTTCGATGCCATTTCCTACCTTGGATACCTGGTTCTAGAGTAAAGTGAAATTGCATTTAAAAATATACGGGCATGTCTAAGCCACCCTATTTCTATCGTTAATTGTAATATTCCCTATACCAGTATTGTTCAAATTATGATTAAAGTTTTAAGGGGTATTAAACCCTATGTCCATACCGACGGAAATTAATATTAATTACCATTTCACCACACTGACTCTTGTAATGTAAGTTCATTCTATCTCTCTCTATCACGATGCACTATGACTCTGTTACCTGGCTTTCCCTTGTTTTGACGCTTGAATTTCCCAAGTGAAGGACTAGACTAGGAAGGGTTAAGATGCCTCCAAAATGATCTAATGGTGGATATTTATTTCCATATCATTAGGGTGACTAGCCCCCCATCTGGGCTCCATTCAATCCGTAATTTACAATGTCGTTTCTAGAGGTTGAGAGCTTTGCAACTTTGCTGAAGGACTTTTCCACGTTATGTTTCAATCTCCCACTTTGTACTCTATACGAATCCTTAGTCTGGTGCCATGCCTGTCCTCTTGAATGGCCATATTTCTTTATATAATAACAGGTTATGAAAATTAAACTGCTACAACCGCATTGCGACATGTATTAACCCTCTCTATATTTTTCATAATTTTACATGATACTGAGCACATTTAAGAGATTGTTTAATGAGTATTAATTATTGCAATGGGTTGAGTAAATATTTTGTTCCTCCACATAGGTTTGAGGACTCATATTACTCATATACTTTTACAAAATATCATAGTTTACTCATTCATACATTTTACTTCTCTTAGGGAAACTTTCTATCCCTACTAAGCCAAATTATACAATATGTTGTAATTTCTTCTCTAGCCTTGTAATGTGTTGTTGGTGTTGGAAATCCATCAACCAAGGGGATCTCCCTGATGTGAAGTCCCAGCTAGACCTAACACCATTTGGTGTAGGAGTCCCATCCGGTATGAAGGCCCAGTTTCCATATACTTAGAGACTTGCCTTGGCTCTAGCTGTCAGCACATGCAAGTGTTACACTATTATCTTCAAATAACACGGTACATGTGACTGGTGAGTGTGTAATGCAACTCTGTCAAGGTTATCTTACTTCAAAGTGGCGGATTAAAGTGAGCCTCTAAGTGAGAGGTAGTAGTACCACCCAGGAAGAGACACACACGAACCAAAAGGAGTCTGTCCAGCATCCAGCAGAATAGTCCAAGATGGATGCTGTGGTGGTTAAAACCAAAGTGTAAGGTAAAACACATACATTGTCTAGAAGAGTACTCCATAGAGAGGTGATGGTCATTATAACTAGTAAAAAATATATATTTGTCTAATGTCCTGTAGAGTAGTCCACAAGGACGAGACAACAGTGGTAAACAATACAACACATCTTCAACAATGTAAGTACTGAAACATCCAAGGTAGTTCAACTATCTTAATACAGATTAAGAAAACATGCATTACAAATGTTTAAACAATAGTCTTACAAACATTTACAAAACATGCGTGAAAATGTACTGGCTTAACAGGCTTCTGAATTAAGAAAAAGTCCCAAGACACATTTGTACACCATACATCACTAGTCCTAGTAGTGGGACATTGGAGCCACTCCTCGCTTCTAAAATAATAAACTACAGACTCTCAAGTCTATGTTGGAGGAGCCAAGGCTAAAAGTCTTTTTCTCATACAATGAGGGGGGTATATATAACCAAGGGTGATGCTTGACCCTTGTGAATGTTGGACTACCCTCATGACTGTTCAAATCCTATGACTTTTCAACTGGCATGACTCTTCAACTTCTTGTGTGCATCCATTGGAATTTCACTTTACATTACATTCAGTTACAACAGATATGGCTCATAGTGCTATGTGGCCTTGACAACCCATGACATAACTTGACATGACACTGTTGACATGTACTAGTTAGCTGTGGTGTTCATGTCAAGTTGTTGTGCTGTTAAGTGATGGATGTACTCTCAGGTGTGCTTTATCTTCTCCTCCACATGGCTTGATGTTGTGGGATTTTCAATGATATTGGTCTTGTAAGATGGTTCAATACATGTGTTCCTTTCACTTACTGCTTGATGTGCTTTTTATGTCCATCTAGCTGCAAGCAAGTCTTCAAGCATGTGTGTTCCTTCTTCATCTCATTCGTTGTCTCGCCATGATATATAAGTGTACCTATTCCTTTAATTCACTCATGATGGGATGACATCAAATCCAAAACCTCCTATTCTAGCATGATGCATTGTTTTTTGTGTTCAGGTGACAGGGATGGAGGACAATTCACTGAGACTGCACATAGCACAAACAAGGCTGGGATGAGGAACTCTTGGGCATAGTCTTCACTATCGAGGAAAACTACGCAATGACCACTGGGACATAGAATTGTGCAGTGAAGGACACCAATGGCAACTGCAAGGTGGGACCCTAAGGGGAACTTCTGCGTAGTTTCTAGAGGGAATAAAAGACATGGATGCAGAGGAACAACTGGGCAGTTCTACACAATTTCCAGAGGGAAGATAGGACAAGGCAGTAGGGGACCATCTGAGTAGTTCTATGCAATTTCCCAGTGGAAGACAAACCATAGAAGCAAAGGAATGACATTTTTGCATAGTTTTTGATAGTAGTGAGTCCTGGATGAGGGAGGTCACTAGTAGGATATCCTTGCACAATTTATTAGAGCATTGAAGGCCTAGGTCTCTATGCAATGCAGGGTTCTAGAAGGTAGGAAGGATGGTTGATCACTGTGCTTGAGAAATGTGTAGTTCAAATAGGTTGTGAGGTAGTTTTTGCACAATTATGGGGAGGAAGACAGGTGCTCATTCCTGGGATTACGCATTACAGCTGGCCCAGAGGAAAACCTCAAGCACTACGTAGTGCCAGGAGATAGATCAACACCACTGAGGATTGATACTGCACAGTGCAACTCAGTCAAGGTCCAGTGAAGTGGAGTTGTTCCTTCGAGAGATTTTCCAAAAAATTCTAAGTGTGAAAGGCAAGTGAACTCACGAATAATCGACATTGTGGTAACACACTTGGCATACTTCGACAAAATGATGACACTAACCGCTGGGACAACATAGCAAAGCATGACCCTCTATGGGACTTTCTAGAAGTGAAAGTGACAAGTGCGACACTTGGGATAGACCTTTGGACAACAATGACGACACTTACGTGATAGTGCTTACAACTTTTTGTGTGAGTGTGAAGGGCATTCAAATAACTATGACAACCCAAAAACAAAAAGAAAAGCCATGAAAATCACTAGAGTAATATTGCAAGCGTGACAAAGAAATCAAAATGCCAAAGATGACAATTACAAATGATTAAAATAGATAAAAGGTAGTGTGAAACAGAAAATAGAAAAACTTGAACAATGTTAGGACCTTATAATACTAGTGTATTCCCTTATTATTATTGTCATTGTATCCCTTTATTGTATTGTTGTGCCCATTTCATCCTGATATTGTTATTATTGTGCCCCATAGAAGCCCACTATTGTTATCGTTGTGCCCTTACATTATTATTGTTATGTAGGCTTGACTATATTGTGACCCCTTAGACTCCTATATATAGAAAGGAGGCCTTGTAATTTGTATCATCCAAGAATTGTTCATTTTTGTATTGTAAAGGAGGTTTCTCCCTCAAAGAGGCTTATTTTGAAGTTGTTGACCTATATTTTCTTCTATTTTGTGAGCTAGTTGCATAACAATTGGTATCAGAGCTTTGGATTCTAGGGTTTCACTGCTTCAAACAGGTCATTGTGGAATTTTCTCTATAAAAAATTTTCTACTATGTTTCAGAAGTTAAAATTAAAATCCATTTGAGCTGAAATCTTGATGAACCTTGGGTACAAATTTCAAATCTTGTCTCGCTATATTTTCATATATATGATCCAAAGAAGTTAGGGCTTTTGCAGGGTCCCGAATTATATCTCAAACATGTGACCTAGGTAAAAATTGTCATAAATTTCTCTCTAAGCATCAAATTGAAATTTCATAAAAAGGTACAAAAAGAGGACAGACTGTAGTTTTCGTTCTATTGGTTTCACGTCCGAAGGTCAAAATAGTGACACGTGGCACTTCGTACAAGTTCACTCTACTAAACCAGTCCATAATCCGGTCATCGTGGGATATTTGGAATAACTCTTTCTTGAAGAATACAATATTGATCATACTTGTGGGTTTGGAATGAGGACGTAGAGGGATACCACAAGAAAAAAATTTAAACCTTGAAGATCCGCAATTACAGAGATACAAGCGATTAAATATTGAGCTCCTACAAGGCCAAAAAAGGTGTGTAGTCTTTTTAAAATTTTTCATAAGTTTGGGTTGAAAAATTAGTTTGAAGGAATTAAAATGACATAGTTGAGAAGAATTATCATTAATTTATGCCTCGAAGAAAGAAAATGGAAACACCTAGTAAGAAACCTGGAAGCTCTAGCATGACTCATGAAGAAGATGAAGACATGCAACATGATATATCAAAATTACGAGACCTAGGGCAACGAATTTCACTCTCACAAAAAGTAACAGAAGCTAAGATGGATGGTTTAAAGAAAGGTGTGGAAGCTAAGATGGATTGTTTAAAGAATGGCATGGAAGCTGAGATTAATGGTGTGAAATCTAAGATGGATGGTTTAAATAATGGCGTCAAAGCTAAGATGAATGGCATGGAATCTAAGATAGATGGAATGGAGGATAAGATGGATGGCATGTAGGATAAGATGGATGTCATGGAAGCTAAGATGGATGGTATACAAGAAAAACTTAAAAGCAAAATTGAAGATTTGAAGAAAGATTTGACAAAGTTGCTACAAGAAATGCTTACTAATAGCGAAAGGGTAGTAAAGGAAACTCATGATGAGAACAAACTAAATGTTAATAATGATTTCATGGACTCTAATGTTGGATTGTAGACCCACCATGTTCTAAACACCGATATGGAGAAGTCTGATGGCAAGGATTCCATAACATGAATACTACAGATGGAGCAATATTTTGATCTCCATAATTTGCAAAACACACAAACTGTACACATTTCAACTTTATATTTGTAACCCAATCAATTTGTATGGTATCGATGGCTTTGATCTTGTAAACAAATTGTCACTTGTGCAATTTTTATGGAAGAAATGGTAGCACATCATGAGGATACAAAAAGAAACTTTTTTTTTAGCCAATTGATAGATCTCAAACAAAAATGTTCAATGGTGGAGCACATTGAGGACTTCCAAAAATTGAATATAAGGGTAAAATATATTCCGAAGGACAATAGGATTGATGTATTCATAGGGACATTAAAGGATAACATCCAACATGAGATTTTCATTTGGGAACTTAATTCATTGGAGAAGGCATTCAGGTTGGCAAGAAAAATTGAAAGGAAAATTATGGCAACAAGGAAGCCTACCAATCACAACTATAAAGATGGAAGTGTGCTACCCCTAGCCTTTCACAACCTACAACATTGACACCAGAACAATTGGAAGAAAAAAGATAAAAAGGGATTTGTTATAGTTGTGGTAGCATTGAGAAGAAATTATTTTAGATTGTGAAGAGGAAGAAGAAAATGAACAAGAAACATCAAAAGAAGAGGATACACAGTAGGAGCAAAGCCTAGAGAAAGAAGAAATGAATCCAATCATATCTTATAATGCATTGGCCAAAATAACCACTCCTTAAACTATCAAGATATAAGGTCATGTCAAGAAGAAAAAGGTAATAGTGTTGATTGATTCAGGCAGTATCCATAATTTTATTCATTGTAAGATAGTGAAGGAATTCAATTTCTTCCTATATCCAACACCAGCATGTCAAGTGATGGCTACAAATGGAAGAACCACAAATTTCTCTGGAAAGTGCCATAATATCAAGCTATCCATGGGAGAATATGTGTTGAGTAGTCCAATTCTTTCCATTCCAATGGGTGGTGCCGATGTTGTACTAGGATTCCAATGGCTACAATCTTTGGGTACAATAGCTTTTAATTTTCAAAAACTTTTCCTGAATTTTTTTCAAAAGGAAAGAAAGTTGAATTAAGGGGTATCATTGGGAAACCAAGAAAGATAATCAGCTCTAATAGCATGAAAATCTCTTAAATAAAGAACAACATGGCAGAATTGCACAATTATGTTCACTAGAGGTTCCCATGTCGAAATCATCTATTTCTCAAGATCTCCAAAAAGCCTTGGACAATCATTCCAAGGTATTTGAGACTCCCAAAGGCCTCCCACCTATTCGTGTTCATGATCATGCTATTCATTCTATTCGAGGAAGTGTTCCTCCAAACATCAAGCCTTACAGATATCCCTATGCCCAAAAGAGTGAAATTGAATGTATGGTCGCAGAAATGCTAGAGGTTGGTATAATTCAACCTAGTCAAAGCTCTTTCTCTGTTCCAGTAGTATTGGTGCACAAGAAGGATGGATCATGGTGCATGTGTTTCGATTATAGGGAGCTCAAAAAACTTACTATTAAAGATAAATTCCCCATTCCTATCATTGATTAATTATTGGAGGAATTGCATGGAGCAATTTACTTCACCAAGTTGGATCTTTGTTCAGGATATCATCAAATCAGAATGAAGACAGAAGGAATTCCAGGAACAACATTTAGAATTCATGAGGGTCATTATGAATTTTTGGCCATGCCTTTTGGCCTTACCAATGAACCTTATACATTTCAAGGTTTGATGAATTCCATTTTCAAGCCCTTCCTTAGAAAATTGATGTTAGTATTTTTTGATGATATACTAATCTACAACAAGTCTTGGAAGGATCATGTTCAACATGGTGATAGAGTGCTCAAACTATTGTAGGAGAAACAATTATATGAAAAATCATCCAAATGTTCCTTTGGAGTATAAGAGGTGGAATATTTGGGTCATATTTTATCTCGTGAAGGTGTTAAGGTAGACCCTAGCAAAATTAAAGCCATTAAGGAAGGGAAAATCCCCACATCTATAAAGCATCTATGAGGATTTCTTGGGTTGATAGGGTATTATCACAAGTTTGTTAAGAATTATGGGAGAATAACAACACCTCTAACAACATTATTGATGAAAGATGCATTTTGTTGGACTCCAGAAGCAACGAAAGACTTTGAACATCTTAAAGAGGCAATGTGCCAAGCACTAGTCTTAGCTATGCCAGACTTCACAAAAACCTTTATTGTGGAATGTGATGCCTCAGGAAATGGAATTGGTGTTGTTTCAAAGAAAGAAGAAATACCCATTGCTTTTGAAATCCATCCAATCAAAGGAAAGTATTTACACGACCCTTGAATTTTTGGTAGTTTAGTAGCTCTTCCTTCCTCTGTGCTTTGCGAGGAGAGGTAATTTGTGACATTATCATCTGCATCCTTAAATTATAATCTGGTATTAACTACTTGATCGACCAATGATGTTGTTGTGATGCATAATGGGTCGATAAGAGATATTTTATGGCAAAGTAGATTCAGCTGTTGAGATAAGGCTTTATTTACCTCTAGGGCTTCCTTCTTAAATTCCTCAAGCTTTGGATAATCTCTGAACTATTCTATATAGAGTTGTAGCTATGTGATTTTCTCCTCTTTAGCCTTAATTTATTTTGATGTGTCAATTGAAGTTGTTCGAGCTCTTGAGAATACTGTTGTTGTTTTTGGATGGCATGCTGGTCAATATTCTGTTTCTTCAAGTTTAATAATACTTCAAGCTACTTGTTCTTTTGTTTTTATTCTGCCAACTATTCCTCAAGCCGATTAATATTCTGTTGTTCTACTGCTGTTTTTTCTTCAAGATGATTAATCCTTTGACCCTTTTCTTCGATCAATTGGTTAAATTCAATTTCCTTATCAATTGTAGCAGTTGTGTATGCCCCTGCAAATTGAGATTATTTAGTCAAACCCTCAGGAGGATTGACCTCTGAATCCTTCCATATAACATTCATAAATTCAAATTGAGGAGTTGTGGATGATGTCCGGTCTATTTTCCTCTTTTTCCTCAGCCTCTTCACTACAACCCTTTGTTTTGGGCTGTAAAATACATCCAAGGGTGGTATTTCATCAATATTCAATGTAATTTCTCTTGAAGGATTTTCAGGGATTATTTCAATCTCTTTCTGAGCTATGTCTTTACTGGGTGTTCCTTTAATCACACTATCATGAATGTTGGGCCATTGCGTTGTGGGTGATGCTGATGTGATAATGTTTTGGGGATCACTCTAGCTTTTGATCTATTGATCAAATTGCTCCCATTATTTAATGAAGATGGGGTCAATTTGAACATCTGTGCTAAGTGGTTCACTGGTCTTTTCACTTGTTTCACCTTCTCTGAAAATCTTTTCAATAGTCTGCTCCCTGTTGTGCTCTGCTTGCTGAACAATAGGGGTAGTATTTAATAAATCCATAGGTACTGTCAGTAACCTCCATGTCTTGTATTCCATGAATTTGTCCATATTCTCGGCTCCCAATTTGAATCTTACCAGATGACTTACTATTGAGAATAACTTCGCTGAAGTGAATAAGTCATCAAACTCATCATTCTCATGTATGAATTTACTAACTTTCACCTGAGTGGTGAAATTGGAAGTGACCTTGTTTGGATCATATTGTCTTTTAGGAAAATCGCTAGACTTAGATCCTTTGTTTTTCTGCTTCTTTCTCAGCATGTTTAAAATCGTGCAATGTGTAAGTGCCATAGCAGAGGGGAAATGAAGGCCACACTTGTTTCTTAGACTCTTTAAGGTTTCTAGACATCCCTTTTTCCACTATCTGGTAGGCTATTTCCCTAGCTAATAGCTTATCTAGAATGTAGAGTGAAAGGACATGACGATCTATAATACTGCCAAAAACCATAATACAGGTGAACTTCTACTACTCGATCCAACTACTGATTGCAGTTAAATCAATGCTAGCCTTGTTAGACAAACGAGGAGTAGGTTTATTAAAGATGGATTGATGGACATGTAAAATGAAACCATGGCAAATCTTGTATAAATGATTCTTGTATTCAGAGTTCCATAAGTACTTATGATAAATATGAATGGGGATTGGATCCTAAACAATCCATTTCAAACCTAGGATGGGAAAGTTGGAATTAAAATAGATTGCGTCCTTTATGTAAGCACTCATATAGAATGGGGGCACAACTTGGGTGGTGACAAATCTGTTCTTTCTATAATCTAGTATTTGACTGGCCATTTTATCCGATAGAATAATTTCCCAATCCATAACAAAGGAGTTGATTGTTGCTTCTGCCATTGGAACCATTTCTATAGAAAATCTAGCAAAATTGGGGCTTCCAAAGAGCCTACATAACATAGCAGCAACATAAAAATATGGAGATGATAAGTAGATCACAATGTACATACTAGAAGATTCATGTTTATGCTTGTTAGGAAAATGTCTCCACTGTTTGATAGGGTCTGACTCTATTTGATTTTCCTTAGTGAAAGCTTCCTGGAATGATTTGTTGTAGTGTTGTTGGGGATCCGACAAGTGATACATTCTCTTGAAATCTTTAGGTTTGAATGTCCCGAAGATCCTTCTATCGGCTGTGAAGAAAGCTTTGTCTGTTATATTAATACTTTTGATTGCCCATCTCACTAGATCATTATATGGTAAAACTTTTGTACGAGATGCTATTCTATGGAGGAAGGAGCTAGCCAAATCACTGAGCGTGTTTTCTGTTTCCTCAATTCCATCAGTTGTTGATTCTTCTTCTATCTCCTTTGGATTTTCTGCTTCAAGTAAAGCATATATGCCTTCCCACGAGATTTTACCAAGGTCTTGCCAGGTAGTATCTGAAATTAACACCAATTTTCCTTGTCCTTCTTCCACTATGATGGGGGCCTTTGTTTTTCAAGATTTCTTAAACATCTTGACCAACTATGTGATTATAGATTAATGCTGAAAAATGAGCAAGAGGAGCGTAATTGGCAAAAAAAAAACTTGAGAGGAGATAATACACAAATTACAGAAAAAAAGTAGCTATGCACATTAGATGCAAAAGATCTTACATTGTACGTAGCCATCATGGATGAAATCCTTAAAGGAATTAACCATCACTACCCCTCAATGCTTTTACCGTAACTTCATAATGTGAAAATTTAATGCTGAAGTAATATATGTCACATCGCAGGTTTTGTAACGATCCTTTTTTAGAACAGGTGTCATGACTCTGTGATTTGCGATTTAGCGATTGTATTATTTTAATATTTGTGGAACCATCACGTATCGCAAATCAGGAGTTACAACCACCACGCTCAAAAGGTTTCTTTGCATTGTTGTGATTACGATGAGTGTTGAGCTGGCATGGGGAGACAACGGATTTCAAGCTTGGAAAATCACGTTTTTTCTTTATAATTAATTTATCCCTATATTGCATGTATTCATAGTATCTATTACTCGCTTTTATTGAGAGCACGATATGTGATAATTATGTTGCATCACAATTTTTCAATAGAGTGTTTTGGATGCTTTCCTATGAAGCAGTGATATGCGATTGTGATAGCCTTATCACATCGCAAGGTTTCAACGAAACACTATAAGTCATTCCTTGGGATTAATGATGTGCAAGACGCGATAGTTATATCACATCATATATTTTATAAATGGCTTATTTTGATTAAAACTTCATGATGAGGGTTTTCCTATGACTCTGATCGCATCACAACTTTCCAAATGGATGTTCATGGGATCTAAAGAATTTCGATTTGCGATGAGAGGTCCTAAATACTCATAAAGAATCTTTTATATGACCAATATAGAAAATCTATTTTATTCAAAAGTTTTATTTCTTTTTATATCCTAAAGGGGACCCATTTCTTATTTAGCATTTTAAGACTAATATTAAAAATTGAAATGGGGGGTTGTTGTATAGCATAACAAGTTCCAAGTTAAGATTTTCTCCCTGATGACGTACTCTTTGATGACGATTGATGAGGATACTCCAAGTAGCAGCCCAATGCCAGAGATTCCATACATCAGTCTGGTGGGTAGAGGGTGGTAGATTAAGTTCCATCCGATAACAAATTATTCTTCTTATAGATCAGATAAAGTTTCAGAAATTACAGTTGAGAAGAGATAGTCAAGCATGACAATAACTTGACAAGATAATATAAAGATAAGGGAAAGTGGAATTATCCCTAGTCGAGAGCGGGTGTTAATTTTTTCAACTGTGGTAAAATTCCACATTGGACAACTCAGATGACTAGGATGATGCTTACATTAGATTCTTCTTTTCGAGAGGATCAAAATGGACCTAAATATCACTCGATTTGGTCAAGGAGAAGCTAATTTTTAAATTATTTTATTAATTCATTCATTATGGAATGGGTCGGCCCTAACCACTTGGCTAACTACTTGGGTAATTCTTAACCCCAAGTAAACCCTCAAGACAATTTATAAAAAGAAGAAACCTCAAGTAATTTGGACATACACTCATGTTATGTTTTTATTCTTCTACTTTGTCTTCACTCGCACAAGTTTATTGGTGGAAGCCTCCATTGGGTCTGAGATCATAGGCGAAAGGTTCACTCTGAGTTAGTGTATTCTAGTTATCAGTCACTGGCATAGATTTGAAGCTTTTCATCTATATTCATTGGTAGAGAGTGGGTAAGAGAGTGACTTTAGCTCTCTGGTCAATGGGAGGCAGTTTAGAGGGAGTAAATTTGCCTTTAGAAGGTTCTGCTCTTTGGTCACTGGTGTGAGGTAGCCCAAGGAGTGGTTTGATTTTTCAGTCGCTTAGATAGAACTGCATGAGTGTGATTTTTCCTTTATCAATCTCTCAGACAACTCGACAAGGGAGAGACTTTCGGTATTTATTTTTCATATCCATAGTCGCAAGCACAAAGACCTCCTAGGAGTGACTTTGTTATTATCATCGCCCACATACTGTCTTCATGAGTGTGACCCTGAAGTTTTCAGTTGCAAACAGACAATGTTGGTGATAGTGACCTAGTTCAAATATGGGGTTTTTGCATCTCGTCAACAGTGATTTGTGGATCCCGGTTTCTCTATTGTAGATCGGTAGATCTGAGTATCTCTACTATTATAATAGATCTATAGATCTGTAAATTTGATTTTTTGTTACCTACTACTGATTATGTGTATTGGGCTCATTGTACTCACTGCTATAACTTTTTATGATGATCTACTAAAGAAGAAGAAGATTTGAAATGGTTTCCCCCTTGTGGGTTTTTTCCCTAGTCTTGGACCAATCTATTGTCTCTTATGGTTGTGTGATGTTGTCTTCTCTATCACTATTCCTATTGTTGATTCTTCAATTACGTTTATGATTGATTATACTACTAATAATTGGATGCATTATTTAACACCATGTTGTATAGGTTCTCCTTATACATGAGATGCTTAGTCATAACCATGCTTCCAATGGGGGAAAGTATAGCTTCAGTCAAGAGGATAGCATAGGAAGTATTTCCTTTAATATTTAGGCTATAAGATATAAATTTCTTTTGTATCAACTCAACATTCCTCCATGATTCTATAAGTATACTACATCCCCAAACCTTACATCCACATGGAATAATAGGGGTGGCGAGAGTCTCAACGATGAACATTTTAAACTCCTTATCCAAATATCTATCGACTTACGATTGTTTTCAAGCTCGTAATAAGGTTTCCAACATCCAATTATCCTTTTCTCAATGCCATATTCCAATTGAGCTGATGATGAATGTTGATTCCCAAATACTTGTATAAAGAAACTTTCTCAAAGTAGTTATTGTCAAAAATGAAATTATTAAAGTCAAAATTTTTAGATTTAATTATCATCACTTTATACTTGCTGATATTAAGAATCAAACCCATCTTAGAGCATTATTTTTGTAGGACTCTAGCTACTTGACAAGATCATCGTGGCTCCTAGCTATTAGGTGTGGAGCCTGATTATCTTTTGTATTCAAAGGTATCACAGCATTGGACCCTAGTTCGTAATGGGGCGACAACCCTAACCATTTTTGTGTGCTGCTAAGGCGGTCCATTGACAGCTAGAGTGCCATACATCTTGCAAAGAACTCTACATTTCATTCCAAAACTAAACATATAGATCTTAAGTACCATTTCATATGGTCAGTGTTGGAAGATGGACAATTGAAGTTGGAAAAGATACACACTAGCCAGAATCTTGCAGATATGTTAACAAAAGTTGTAACCAGGGAGAAAATGAGATTCTTCTCAGTTTCAATTGGTCTTCAAGTAGGATAATGAAGATGAGAAACAACCAGGTCCAAAGTGGATTCATTGTCCAACAAATGAAGCAGCAGTGGAGTTTCTATAATTAGTATCCAAGTGGGAGATTGTTGGGTGTGGAGCCTGATTGTCTTCTTTATTTAAAGGTATCACTGCATTGCACCCCAATTTGTAATGGGGTGGTAATGTTGCCCATTTTTTAGTGTTGCCAGGGGGTGACGACGATCCTTTAGATCCCCCCTGGTGGGGGATCGATGGTAGCACCCTCGAAGCTAAAAATAGATGTAAAATTGCCTTGTAGAATTTTGTAATTTTGTAGTCAATCTGGGTCATTCAGTAGGCAGAAATCTAATTGTAGAAGTTATGTTTAATATCTGGTTTTTTTCCCTAGAAGGCAACCCCTCGCTATATATGAGTGAATTGTATTGCAGGTATGTAGATGTGCATTATGAGCAAGAAAGACAGAGGAGATTGTGTGAAAGCAAAGAGGGAATTACAACGGATCTGTTGTAGGTTGTATCACTTCATTTTGCTGGATAATATAAACAGAAGGATTGGTTGTTTCTCCATGGAGGTAGCCCAAATTGGGTGAATCACGTATGTCCGTGTCTCTCTTGTTTTATGTGTTTTATATGTTTATATTTATGCAATATTTTATGTGTTTCATTACTCTGTAATATATAATTTTCTAACTACTGGTATCAGAGCCAAAGGTCTATTTGGCTCATAAACTTGAAGGAGATAAGGGTTCCTAGTTCGAGTGGGAGCAATGGTGGAAGATGATAGGTTTAGGGTCAAAAAATTTAGTAGATAAAACTACAAATTGTGGAAGACGTATATCGAAGATTACTTGTATCAAAAATATATGTACCTACCATTGAGTTGAAATACAAAGAAACTGACGAACATGACAGACACAGAATGGGATATTCTTAACAAAAAGGCACTTGGAACAATACAACTATGCCTAGTGACGTCGATAGCCTTTAATATTTAAAAGGAAACAACAATAGTGGGTTTAATTTCGGCATTGGACAAATTATATGAAAAACCCTCAGCCTGAAATAAGGTCTTTCTTATGAAGCATTTATTTAATATGAAGATGTTAGAAGGTGGATCTGTTGTTGATCATTTAAATGAATTTAATATAGATACCAGCCAATTATGTTCTGTAGGGGTAAATTTTGATGATGACGTTAGGGATCTGTTATTTCTATGCTCATTGCTAGAAAGTTGAAATGGTTTAGTTATGGCCATTAGTAACTCTATCTCTAGATCTAGTACTTTAAATTTTGATGATTTTTTCGGTGCAATCCTTAGTGAGGAAAAGTGATGGAAAAGCTTCAGTGAGACATCAGGTAATACTTTGACTGCAGAGACTAGGGAAAGAAAAATGGAAGGAGGAAAGAGCCTAGGATATCACAAGAAGTTAAGAAAAGGAAGATCCAAGTCTAGATCAGTGATAGTGTGCTGGAAATGTGGGAAGAAAGGACACCTAAAGAAAGACTGCAAATCTCGGAAGGGAAAAGAAGGAGAGGCACAACAAGAAAACAATTATCAAGCGAATGTGATAGGTGATGTGTTGGAAGATGCTTTGATTCTTTCATTAGAAAATATTATTGATGCTTGGGTGGAAGATTTAGGGGCCTCATTCCATGCCACACTTGATAGGAAACGTTTTCATCATTATGTTCAAGGAGATTTTGGACAGGTTCGATTGGGTGATGATAAACCTTGTGAAATCATTGGAATGGGTACAATTTTCATAAAACAGTAGAACATAAATCAATGGCTGTTAAAGGAGGTAAGGCATGTTCCATATTTGAAGAAAAATATAATTTAAACAGGGGAGTTGGGAGGTGAAGGTTATGTAATTACTTTTACAAATAAAACCTAGAAGGTCACTAAAGGAGCCCTGGTAATAAAAAAAGGAGAAAAGGTTGGTACATTGTATTTATGCAACAATATTTTTAATTTTGTTAATTCTTTAACCTCTATAGGAGTAGATACGACATTGTGGCATCATAGGCTCGGGCACATGAGTGAGAAGGGGATGCAGATTCTTCACTCAAGAAATTTGTTGCCATGTTTGAAGCATGTTTATTTGGAATTCTATGAGAATGATGTTTATGGAAAACAGAAGAGAGTTAGATTCCTCAGATTTGGGAAAGAAAAGAAGAGAAAAAAAATTAGATCTTGTGCATATAGATGTATGGGGACCTACTCAGGTATCATATCTTAGTGGCTCCCATCATTATGTTACTTTTATTGATGATGCAACCAAAAAAACTTGGATTTATTGTATTTGAAATAAATCTGATTTATTTGATACTTTCAAGAAATGGAAAGCTTTGGTTGAAAATGAGACAAGAAAAAGGTTCAAGTGTCTTAGATCAGACAACAAAGGTTAATATTGCAACAAAGGTTTTGATAGGTATTGTTCAGAGAATGGAATTTGTAGAGAGAAGATAATTCCAGGAACACCACAAGAAAATGGTGAATCAGAAAGGATGAACAAGACAATCATGGAGCATGCAAAGTGCATGAGATTGCATGCAAGATTTCATTTACAATTTTGGACAGATGCTATAGATACTATTGTTTATCTAATAAATAGAGGGCCTTCAAGTTCCTTGGATGGTCGTATTCTAGAGGAGGCTTGCACAGATAAAAATGTAAACTACTCATTTTTAAATACTTTTGGTTGTGAAGTCTTTGTCCACATTAATAAAGAAAATAGAACAAAGCTTGAGGAAAAATCAAAGAAATGTACTTTTATTGGATATGGTGTTAATTATTTTGGTTATCACTTTTATGATTATGAAAAACCCAAAATCATTAGGAGAAGAGATGTCATTTTCAAAAAGGTTTTGTATAAGGATCAAATGCAGGAAAAGAAATAGGAAAAATAAAACAGAGAATACACAGTGCTTGATGAGATCACAGAAAAAGTGAAGGTGCTTGAAAATCATAATGATCAACATCCAGAACAACAATAGCAACAACAACAACAACAAGCATCTCAAACACCTCAAGGTGGTATTATAAGATCTACCAGGATAAGTAGACCCCTTAATGATACTCTCCTTCATTATATTATGGATTGTTGACTAATTTTGGTGAACCAGAATGTTATGAAGTAGTGCAAGTAAAAGCCAGGAAGAAGAAGTGGGATCAATCCATGAAAGAAGAGATGGACTCCTTAGTACATAACCAGACTTGGGACTTAGTCAGGTTGCCTATAGGTAAAACAACATTGCAGAATAAATGGGCTTACAAGTTGAAGGAAGAAGATGGAGGTAGAAAAAGGTATAAAGTTAGACTTGTGATGAAGGGGTTTGCACAGAAAAAGGGTATAGACATTGATGAGATATTTTCTCCTGTTTTTAAAATGACTTCAATCATAACTATTTTAAGTTTAGTAGTAGTTGAAGATTTGCATCTTGAGCAGTTAGATGCAAAAACAACCTTTCTCCTCGGGGATTTGGAGGAAGAAATATATATGTAGAAGTCACAATGATATGAGGTAAAATGGAAGAAGAAACTAGTATGCAGGTTGAAGAAGACCTTGTATGGCTTAAAACATGCTCTAAGGAAGTGGTATCTAAAATTTGACAGGTTTATGTCTGAACAAGTTTATACTAGATGTCACTCTGATCATTGTGTTTATCTCAAAAGAAAAAATGATGGAAGCTAAATTATATTGTTATTGTATGTAGATGGCATGCTTGTTGCAGGTTCTAACATGTAGGAAATAAATGTGCTCAAAAGAAAATTGGAAAACTCATTCGCAATGAAGGATTTGGGTGCTACAAAACAAATCCTTGGTATGAGAATAACTAGAGACAGGAAGAATCACAAATTAAGATTGTCTTAGAGTGAGTACATACAAAATGTGTTGAAAATATTTAATATGTAGAATGTAAAACCAATTAGTATACCTTTGGCTAGCCATTTGAAACTAAGTAAGTAGGTGTGTCCCAAGGCTTACGAATAAATGGCTTATATGTCTAAAGTTACAGATGCATCAGTAGTTGGAATCTTAATGTGTCCAATGGTCTGGAGAATGCCTGATATTGCACACGCAGTGGGAGTTATAAGAAGGTACATGAACAATCCAAGAAAAAAACATTGGATGGTAGTGAAGTGGATTCTAAGGTATTTGAGAGGTACCACAAACAAAGCATTATGATTTGGTGGTTCAAATATTTCTCTACAGGGATATGTTGATGCAGATATGGTGGGTTATAGAGATGATAGGAGGAGCACCACAAAGTATGTGTTTATTGTACGTGGAACAACTTTCAGCTTGGTTTCAAAGCTGTAAAGTGTTGTTTCACTCTCAATGATAGAAGAAGAGTATGTTGCTACTATAGAGGTTAGTAAAGAAGTGATAGGGTTACAAAGGTTTCTAGATGAATTCGGTGAGAAGCAAGAGTTGGGAAAGTTATACAGTGACATACAGAGTGCCATACATCTTGCAAATGACTCTGCATTTCATTCCAAGACTAAACATATACATTGGAAGTACCACTTCATATGGTTAGTGTTGGAAGATGGACAATTAAAGCTAGAAAATATACACACTAGCCAGAATCCTACAGATATGTTAACAAGAGTTGTAACTAGGGAGAAAATGAGATTCTTCTTTGTTTCAATTGGTCTTCAAGTATGATGATGAAGATGAGAAACATCTAGGTACAAAATGGATTCACTGTCTAACAAATGAAGCAGCAGTGGATTTGCTATAATCAGTCTCAAAGTGAGAGATTGTTAGGTGTGGAGCTTGATTATCTTCTTTATTCAAAGGCATCATTGTGTTGGACCCCAGTTCATAATGGGGCAAGAAAGCTGCCCATTTTTTTGTACCACCAGGGGGGTCTCGAGGGGGCCAATATGGGTCTTTCATTATGAGGAAATTTGATGGTAGAAGCTATGTTTAATTTAGGATTTTTTTCCCTAGAAGGAAACCCCTCGCTATATATGAGGGAATTGTATTATGACTATGTAGATGTGTAATTGGAGCGAGAAAGAAAGAGGAGATTACGTGAGAGAAAAGAGGGAATTACATCGGATATGTTGCAGATTGTATCTCTTCATTTTTATGGATAATGTAAAGGGAAGGACTGGTTGTTTCTCCATGGTCGTAGCCGAAATTTGGTGAACTACGTATATCGGTGTCTCTCTTGTTTTATGTGTTTTCTGTGTTTATATTTCTTCCATATTTTATGTGTCATTGCTCTATAACATATAATTTTCTAACACTAGCTAGAAGAATGATATCGTCAACATTAAGGAGAAGAGTAAGACCATACTAATGAGGCTTAGGCCATCAAATCTTGTAGCTTGAAAAACTCTTCTAGCCCTTTTTTAACTCCAATATTGCAATTAATTTCTTCATACCAACCATCGGTGGTCCTAAGCTTGCAAATAAATATTAATATATGTGTGTGTGTGTGGTGTGTGTGTGTGGGGTGTATGTTTGTGTTAGATGAATGAACAATTACATCAGGTTCATATTCATTTGAACACAATCATAATAAACTTTTGTATGCTTGTGTGTTACAGGAATCATCTACCCAGTTTGGGTCGTATTCATGTGACTAGTACCACTATAACTTCTAGGTATAGCCTATGCCCCAATATTTATGGGTGGACATAGTTTTGATATGATTCATACTTACACAAGAACACAAAATAATACATATATAAACATAAACACAAATCTGCAATAGAAATAAATCTTCTTTTCATTAATAAAGAAGAACATAAAGATGCTTACAAGCATAATGGAAATAAACTAGCTCGAGCGCTATTAGCTTATCTATTAGAAGAGATGTGGTGGCTACATCTATTTAAACTTTGTTAAAATGAGGCTCAAGGGCCTTTTTAATATTGAAAAACAAAGGGGAACCATAAACAACCAAAAACATAACCCTAAGAGATAAAATGGCAAGCGTTTGTGGGCCCCATTGGGGATAGTTAGGCAGCCAACTTCCCAGGCTCATAACTTGGTCATATGACCTCGATTTGGTGCGTAAGATACATCATTAGAAGTATATCTTTGAGTAGTATAGGATTTTTGGTACGCATAAGCTTGTCCATGACTATAAGCCTATTGCAGACCTAACAAGAATGATGTTTAGGAAGTCAAAACAACTCTCCATGTTCAGTACCTAAAAAATGCTAAAAATAGAAAATGTTGTTATAATCAAGGAAACTGATGAAACCAAATGGAGTCTAGGTGGCATAGGCAGGTAGCTACCAATATCCACCTAGATCAGTCCTCCACTATTAGGAAGAAATGGTTCCCATTGCATGTAGAGCCTCCATGAGGTGAGGAAATTTCTGTTGAACTTGGTCCCTGGTGAACCACTTGCCCTAGTGAAGGAGTTGACCTACTTTCGAAACTTGATATAGTTGGATCCTCTACTAGTGATTGTTCTTGATATGTGTGTCCATGAACCTATTAGTTGTGTCATGTTCGATGTCGCTTGAGTTTATCTATGTTGGTGTTAGATGCTAAAAGACGTTAGATGTGTCCAACAATTGGGAAAAGTATGGTCATAGTGAGTCCACATTGGATACTAGGTGCAAGAAAAGGAACGATGGAATGCTGAACTCGAAGGAATTACCCCCTACAACCTTAGGAATGGTGTACAACCCCTATCAAAGCTGGAAAAGCTTGTGGTGGGGCCCAATGAGGTGCTCCTTATGAAAATGTAACCAAACATTGTCACCTATGTATAATTTGAGTGGCACCCGATGTTGATGATGACGTTGCTTGTACTTAGCATTGGCTTTGTCCAATATGTCATGAACCTACTGGAGGATGTGCTGAGTGTGCTCAATGAAGTTTTTAGCCATGTTAGCTTCATATTGGACATGAGCCGAATTTGCTTGAGTAGCTGCAAATGGTACGGCCACATCAATTGGACATAATGCTTGGAATCCCAACCCCACCTAAAATGGGTTGTGGGTATTTGTGCTATGGAAGGCTCTATTGTAGATGTCTTGGACATAGGGGGGGATTTCATTTGATGTGTGTGGATGCTTCAAGTTGTACATGCGTAGAATGTGCAATATCATCATGTTGACGACCTTTGTTTGGCCATTAGTTTGGAGGTGAAAGTTCGTGGAATTACTAAGCTTGGTATCCAGCATCGACCACAGGCTTGAACAAAATGTACTAAAGATCCTTCTATCTCGATCTGAGATAATGGATCGTGGGATCTGAAAGTGTACCCAAACTTGTCTAGATAAGAGCTTAACAGTGAATTCTACTATGATACTCTTCTTGGAGGCTGCTAGAATGACCATCTTAGAGAATATGTCGATGACCATGAAAACAAAGTCATTTCCATGCTTAGTAGAAGGAAAGCCTGACACGTAATCCATGGATATGGATTCCCAAGGTCGACTAGGAGTAGGAAGAGGAGTATATAGGCATTACTTCTTGATTTTTGGTTTGGCAATGGCAAAGGCAGTATAGGGTCTGATGTACTTCCCAACATCCTCTCTAAGATTCAGCCAATAAAAATGCTTTTGTAGGACTTCCACTATTTTCTCTACTCTGAAATGTACAAAAAATCGACTGTAGTGTGCCTCCCAAATCATCTGGGCACACCCACTTGAAGGAACACAAAGTGTCCCAGGTGGAATAACAGTGCACCTTGGAGGTGAAAATATGGAGTTTTCTTGCCTTCCATGAGCATCTGGTATGTGTTGTTGAATTCTGGATCACTATTGTAAAAATTAACCTAATCTGAACTCTTGTTTCCGCAAGAGTTGAGGATAGTGATCAACGCTATGACCAACGGCTGGGTGAGGAATTTTGGAACATTACTGGTGTTGCCCTTCTCATACTTGATGTTCAAGTGGAGCTATTGTAGGTATGTGGACCATTTCGTACGGTGATCATTTTGCAACTTTCCTTATGCCTGTATGAACTGCAAGGGTTAGTGGTCTCTGTGGATGATCGTTTCCTTCTCTAGAATGTAATGCTCCCATTATTGGTAGGGCTGTATAATGGAATACCTCTCTTTTTCATAGATGGGATACCTTCAGATTATGTCTCAAAGCGTCTCACTGTGATATGCCATCAAATGCCCTTGTAGAGTAATAATTTCCCTGATAGCATAGCTGTAGGTATCCATCTCTATATCAAATGGTTGTTGTAGGTCTAGTAATGTGAGAATTGGTCTAGAGCAGAAGGGATGCTTCAACTCAACAAATGCCTTCTATTCAAATTCAAACCAAAATAAATTTTCTTTCGCTCCCCCCTTGCTGACTTGAATCAAAGGCTAAGCGATATGAAAGAAACCCAACACGAACCTAAGGTAGAAATTGGTAAGACCCAGAAATATGCATAGCTTTGTTAGAGTGGTTGTGGTTCACCAATCTCAAATAACTTGTATTTTGGATGGGTCCACCTACGCACCCTGCTCATCAAGGATGTACTGCAAATATTGAACTTGGGCCATACTAAAAGTGAATTTCTCCAAATTGGCATACAAATTGTGTTGTCACAGGGTTTGTAGGACTTACCGAATATGGTGTAGGTGCTCTTCTCAACTGTAGCTTAAGATCAAGATGTTGTCTAAACACACTATCAAAAATTTGTTGGTGAAGGGCTGCAAGATGTTTTCCATCAGCCTCATGAAGGTTGTAGGGGAATTCATCAACTCAAAAGGCATGATTATCCATTAGAAAAGGCCCTCCTTGGATTTGAAGGTGGTCTTGCACACATTGGAGGGTTTGATTCACACCCAGTGATAACCATAATTCAAATAAATCTTGGTGAAATATTTGTTCCCCTTGAGCTGGTCCAGAAGGTCATCAATTTGTGGGATTGGATACCTATTCTGGACAATGATCTTATTCAACACTCCATAGTCAATACAAGGTCTTCAAGTGTCATCTTTCTTATGTACCAATACGATAAGGCTCCCATAGGGTGGTGAACTTGGCATGATGTGCCTTTTCTACAACAACTCCTAAATATCCTTCTTAATTTCATCATTCTCTAGAATAGAACGTCGATATATTGGTCCCTTGTGTAGTGGTGCGCTCAGGGTTAGATCGATTTAGTGCTTGACTTGATAGTGAAGGGGTACACCTATGGGTGAGGTGAATATTCCCTTGTACTCCTCCATGACCTTGTCCATTTCTTGTTGTTGTGTGGAGGAGCCCTATCTGGAGGCTATGGATGTGGCCAAAGTATTCTTTTTGCTCGGAGGGTGAATCATAAGTAAGATAATTTTCCCAGTTTGGGAAATGATCTTACTACATTACTTCATAGAGATCAAAGAGATGGCGATAGGTGGTGCTACCAATGATATCCTATATAACTTATTTATGAAATAAATAATAACAACGTGAGGCATAAAATAATATACAATATGACACTTCCAAAGGTATGGTTGGCCTAATAATATATGCCAAAATTCAAGAGGAGCAACATCACACAGTACCTCATCCATGAAGGGCTTGATGCTATAGGGAAGGTGACATTGTTGGCTGACGTGAAGATCTCATCCTTGTTGTAGCCAACTAATGGTGTATGACTACAGGTGTAGTGTGGTTGGTAGGCCCAACCGCTACACAACCTCTGTTGAAATGGTTCTTTTGGCTTCAGTTGTCGACAATGAATTGCAGCAGAGAACCCTTCACCCACATTTGTGAGTGGAAGAGCTGCTCCACCTCCTCTATATCTTTGGGCTCAATCTTATGGATCTTGGTGGTGGAAATCATGGCACTAGGCTCTACATTAATAATATGCTTCCCTTTGTTATTCCCCTTGTCAGGTTTTGAATCAGATTTAGAACATGCACCTTATTCGAAAGCCTTTAGCTTGGACACCAATGACTTCTTGGTTTGGCACTCACTTGTGTTTTGAGTGGGGCTCTTATGGAACTCACACCATTTCCCTGTGTCCTTCTTTTTCTTCATGGTGTTGTTCTTTTCTTGTGGGTTCAACTAGTTTTCCTGGGTCACCCCACCTTGGCTTTGTCCTTTTTCCTATGATTTGTGGGGTCCTTCCCTTGCTTCAGATTCGTAGATCCAAATTCTCGCTTCTTCTATTTAAATTTTTTTTTGACCTTGACATTGTATCAATAGGTGGCACCAAGCGAGGAGATGTCCAGGAACTCCATCTCATCCTAGATGTACTTATGTAGAAAGCTATGATACTTGAGTACCAATTGCTACTCAAAATCCTTCACACCTAACTTCGTGCGAAGGGTACAACAAATATTTGTGAACTCTAACACGTCTTGGTCCCTTCCCTACCGCAACATGGTCTACTTTATGTAGTTATATTCATAGCTTCTAATAGGGTAATATTTTTCCTTAATGCCATCTTGGAAATAATTCCAAGTGGGGGTTGTTAGTTCCAGTCTTTGCAACCTGTCACCAGGGATCAACATGAGCTCTTACTATGTCTGGTTTGGTTAGATGTTTTGCACATGATATTCAGCACAAAACATGTCACAAATGTGTCCATCAGAAGAAGCTCAAAAAAATATTTCCAATGGTATATCACACTCCCGTAACCGATTTCTAGATCAGAAGATATGAATGAAATGAATGAGTGATTATTGGTTATGCATGTTTTGAGGTCAGTTGTTGCACACAATGACAAGTTTAGTACAAGATCAGTTTCTGAAATAATGGTAAGGAATTTTTCAAACGTGAAATAGGTTTTTGTCCATCACATACCAAGTAACAAAAACTTCCTTCAGTTTATGCACAGGTGCTACTATGTGGGAGATATGCAGTGATATTTGGAGCCTACATTAAAACAAAGCAAATTTTTCATATTTTTTATTGTTTTAGTCATTTTAGTGCGGTGCCATTTTACAACGGATGGAAAGTAATTTTGAAAAACCCAAGGCATTTTTTGTTAAACACAAGCCATATAACAAAAACCTCCTTTATTTTATTCACATGTGTCATGAATCGGGATATGTGACTAGATCTTTGCAGCTCATTTTCACAAATTTAAATTTTTAATGATTTTTTGTTTTAGAGATGATTTTATGGCACATATTATGAGCAACTGGAAACAAATTTCAAAAATTCAAGAGCATTTTTTCTCCAACATGATCTTGTCTACAAAAACCTCTTTCAGTTTTGTAATAGGTGCTATGGTTTAGGAGATACGAGTTCATCTTCAACACCTATTTTCAAAAATTCGGTCCAAGTTTAATGTAACTGATTCTATTTTGAAGAAAATGGTTGAGCTCAATTCCCTTAGTACAAGGATGAGAAAATGTATATATTTTTATGAATTTCATAGTGTAGTGGTTGGACTTTGGTAGAAGGTTGGACTCCTGTGGATATATTGAGCACTATTGTACATCACTTCTGCAATTTGGCAAGGAAATAAACTAGGGTTTTGCAACATTTTGTGGGATTCTTGTGGTAATGTGATTTAGCATTGTTTTCTTCTCAATTATTCAGTGATCTTATGTTTATGTGTTCCATCATCTCTCTCTTTCAGCATAACTAAATGAATCAAGTGAAAAAGGTATAATTCATTGATGTTTCAGTGCTCTGCCTTGGGGTTTATTTAGTTTTACATGTTTTCTACTATTTGAAGAGGACTCATGACATTTGCATGCCCTCTCCAGCTCCTCACTAGTATTTAGACTCACCATTACATGCATTTCAAATTGCTAAAACGCCTGCCTACCTCGCCCCACAGAAACCTTTGCAAATCTGTGTTCATTTCCCTGACCCAAAGTTGCCTTCCTCATCCGATCCAGCACCCAACCATTAAATTCAATCAAATTCCTCTGAGAAAGCATACCTAGCCTAAAATTAGTTATTATATTAGTCATCTCAAGCCTTATTTGATATATTTTCATTGATATTGACAAGGAGAGAGCCCTCTCTCGACCTGGTAGGGCTAGCTACCAGGTTAAGCGTGGTTTGATGTTACCCTAGACCTGCCTTTCTCAGCCTGAGGTAGATTTAGGCCCTAACAGGGTTGACTGAAAATAGTGAGGGTTCCATATTGTCCTTCTATTCACAGTAGGTTTTCCACTATTCCTTGACATGGGGGGGAATTTTGAGGAGTAAAAAAGTAACATTTTCCTAGTTAGAAAATCCATGAACCGAAAAATATCCTTCCAACATATTTAACCATGTATCTATGGCATATGCATCTATATGGCCTTCATACATGGGAATTTCAAAGTTTAATTGTACCTTAAAGGGAGTGGGGCCTCTAGAGTGACCACTCGATGAAGATACGTCACTTGTGAGTAGCCACCGAAGAACTGGGCAAAGTTATCCATCATTGATTCGCTCTTTCACTCAAGGGTTTCCTCGAGAAATATTTTGAAAGGATCTCTTACTCCCTCATATTTCTTTTCTTTTGCCATGGGAGGCTATCAAGTTTTGTGAGGCTGGTCTTGAAAATGTTCAACCAATTCGAGCCCTAACTCCTTATACCTTGTCTTCGTTGGGGAAATCCAAATCAAGAAAGAGAAAGGGAAGACTGCTCTGATACCATTGATCTAGACTTACGCAGGAATGAAATGGAATACAAATATAAACACAAATAAAGATATGTAATAGAAGTAAATCTTCATCTCATTAATATCAAAGAATGTAAAGATGCTTACAAGTCGAATGGAAATAAACTAGCTTAGATGATGGTAACTTATATTTGAGAAGAGATGTGGTAGTTACATGCCTCTAAACTATGTTATGATGTGGCTGAAGTGAATTTTTATTATTAAAAAAAAAGGGGAAAGCATAAACAACCAAAACCCTAACCCCAGGAGATGGAACACCAGGAGTTTTTTGGCCCCTTTGGGGTTAGTTGGGCAACCAACTTCTATGGGTCTTAACTTGGTAATATGATCTCCATTTGGTGTGTATGATACCTTGTTAGAAATATCTCTCTAAGTACTATAGGATCTGCAACATGCATCTACCTAGGACTAGAGTCCTACCGCGAACCTAAAAAACACCGTTTAGGGGGTCAAAACCACTCCGGAAGATCAAGACCTCAAAAACTGCTAAAAATTGTAAATGATAACTATAATCAAGGAAAATGATGAAACCGACTGGAGGTTTAGGTGGAATAGGTAGGTGGCCACCAATATCCACCTAGATCATGATAATTGCCGGATTTGAATAAAATAACTCATCACTTACATACATTTACATAACATGACCTTGGCATATAAGTTACTCCTAAAAGTTCGATTTATAGAAATAACCATCCTACATCCATCTTAGCTTTAGATCTATAAAGTGCCTAAAGGGATAAAATATCTTAAGGTGAAAACCTCTTTTTTTAGTGCAAATCCTAAGGAAAAGTTTTCACCTCAAGATATTTGATCCCTCTCAGTGGTTGATAAATCTAGAGTTAAGATGGATCTAGGCTAGTTTAATATATATATAATTTCATTTTTTTTTCTTTTTTCTTTTTTTTTGGTGGGGTGTGTGGGTTGGGGGGGTGGGGGTGGGGTTACCCAAAGGAATCAACAATTGGTTTAATATCATACTTTCATGACATGGGGTTGGCACCAGTTGTTACCACTATACCTATGGGGGCCTATGACCAATCCCTTTCTTTGTAGACTGGGGTGTGACTAGGGGATTGAACCTTGGATCTTTTGGTTTGCACGACTTCACATCATTTCGATGACCAATTGAGTTGCTGATAGCATGCACCTCTGGTGGCTTTCTATGTAAATCTAGGACTCTCCCCATAAAAAATGAAGCAACCTAGCACCTTTGTAATTCATTAATTGAAATTTATAAAGAATCACATTCATATGTATAAATCCTTTGCTTGTGCACTTTCACTTGTAAATCAATTAAAACTTGTGTTCTATCTTCCTTATACGTGTGCACATCGACCCCTGTCTCCTTTATTTCCTTATGAAGAAGAGTATTATTCTTCTAGGGAGTCGAAACCCCTCCTACTCTAATGCAATCTCCATTCCATTTAGTCTTCATCTCCTTTAACCTTTCTTAAAAAGGAAATATGAGTCCTTTATGGAGTTTAGTTCTTCATGACGATGGGGGGAACTCTTCCTTTAAATTGCCGCTCTTATTTATCTAAAGAGAGTCCTAGAGCCAATATACATATGCTTCATAGCTCTTGTGTGACACCAAGTCTCATTGCAATTTACCAAAGTCATATTTTTGTTGCACTAACAACCTCACTCTATGCCTCTCAAGGTCCATCATTCACACCTTGAAACACTCATTTCCTTTTGTTTCGTTGAAACTTCATTTTCATTACCAGGAATTTATTTTAAACCAAGCCTTGGACATTAAGTGTGCACAACTTTTATGGTCCCCACTAGAACTAAATGGTGGTCCGCCCTGAATTGAGGTCAGAGGTGAACTTATGCTTCCTCCATTAATATCTATGCCATGTTCCTAACTATTCTCTTGTCTGACCAACCAACTAGCTCATCAAAATGTTGGGGTCGGGATTAGACTTGTCCTCCACTACTTGTTTTACTTTAAACCATAGCCCCACCCGTAAATTTCCTACACTCCATTGTTGCATGATTTTCGTACTCTTCTTTCAAAATTGACATCTCTAGACACTATGTGAGGCTCATATCTATCCTCATCTAAAAATTACTCCCATTTGCAACCTCCACTTGAGCCTACTTGATGTTTTCTTTTGATTTGAAAACTTTCTAATCACAAAACTAATTATTAATTGTATTGGCCACACATGATCTAGTGTAAAGGTTCCTCGCCTCCCTATAACTCCAATTCCTCTCTATATGAATTCTGAGTCACTTGCATGACATGAAAACAACCCCAATACACCATCAATTATTATGGTCCATGTTCCTTCCATGGCGTTTTAGTGGTTTCCTCCTCTCTATTTTGAAACAATGAACTTCCTGCCTATATGTAAATTATGCCATAGTACTCAAAATGACTCGAAGTTACATTCAAACGACAATAACAAAATTTTCTTGTCTAATTTCTATTCATATGCTACAAGTAATTTTTCCCACTATCACATAGACCTAATCTCTTCAATCCTTACCATGCAAGCTCACAATTACTCCATTTATGTATTAATCGAACAATGGCATAAACAATGCCCAAAAAAATCTCTTAGGATTTTGCAAGTAATTCAGAAACAAGAATAAGAGCACAAAATTCATGTGGATTCTATTAAAACATAAAGGAAATATTTACAGACGAAGTGAAAAATATCACTTCTCAAGCTACTCTTCTCACCTACTCTTATACATCCCTTATGTACATAAATATATATGCATAAAGAAATATCTACACAATTTAAAAGAAGTTGGACACTTGTCCCGCGACTGCCTACCACCTAAGCTAGACAAATGTTAGTATTTACAAAGGCCCACCTGACCCAAATATCAACTACTCAAAATACTTAACATCTTGATGATCTAGATTCCTCTATAATCAATATAGTTAGCTTTACAATAAAATTCATGTAACTCCATTTTATACAAGTAAATTGAAGAAAATAAGACCTGCACCTAGAATTTACATGTCCCCTTTTTCGGGCCTAAACAAAATAATACAAATAATGTTAATTATTTTGCATCAAACTCTCCGTGTCGAGAAAGTTTGACCTCCTGCTCAAATAATTAAATCCTCTAAGATCCCAAACAAAATTTTGTTGTTTTTCATGTGCATAACTGCCTTGTTGTTCCAACTCTAGTTTTGTTCTGCCAAGGTCCCACACATAATTTTGTAAGATGCCACCCACTTTACTGGGAATATATTACACATTTAACTACTTGTTTTCATTGGATATTGTCCTCCTCTATTTTTACACTTCCATGGGTATATTTTGCATCAACATCTAGTCTTCATATTCCAACTTGGTCCTACTGCCATCCTCTTCTAGCTCAAAATTTACATGTTGAATGTTTATCACCTAATTCATCAACTTCCCATCCAAGGCTTTCCACCAAAAATTTTAAAGTATCCATCACCCTTTATGATAAACTCATTTAAATACTACTCTTAATTTTCATCAACTTCCTCCTGGAGGTTCTTCCAACCCATTTCAATCTCGTTCAATTCAACAACAACACCTTTACTTTAATACTTGTCCTCATTTACATCGATCACGGTCTCTCCCTGTATTGCATGAGAGAAATTTATCAATATTGATCTTTGCTGCTAAAATAATGTCTTAGCTTGTATTGAGGACTTCCCTTCATCATTCATCCCAACTAGCTTTTCCTTGGGAAACTCAATACGTGCATTCACACAAAAATCTTCAATTTTAAAAACATAATACTTCTTATATTCGGTCACTTCCATCAACACTTCTCCTTCATGTGAAAATGTCTTATTCTAATACTCCTTATGAGGCAATAATACATCCTCCTCCATTTCAAAAAAAAAAAAAAAACGTTGTCCTTCTTGAGCGATTCAAAAAATCAAACCTTCATCCAAAGTCTTAATGGAAAACCCAGGTGATTGTCCATTTCCTGCAAAACTCAATGTTGCTTCATATGCTCTAGTTTAAATCTTTTGGTCACGATTCTCAATTACTTCTCCATTATTTCCTCTTACAGTCTCCTCATCCTGTATGACAACTTGTGGTGTTCGTACCTCTTTCTAATCTACACATCAAAATAAATAATTAAATTTAAAAGAGTGAGGCTCGTGGGCCTCCACTAACATTTCTAGCATATGTTGCAGATTTGGACCTATCCTGTAGTCCATGAGACTTTCAATTTCTCTCACTTTCTCAACCTCACTATCATCTCCACTGTAATTTATAATATCCTTCAAGTCTTTTTCTCTCCTTTCAACATTTATTTCCTTATCTACCATTGTGGCTCTCTTTGGCACTTATTTAAAACACTACTTCCCTACCCGCTATCAGTTTTGAGACACAATCCTTGAGCCTTGTCCTCTTTGTTTGAAATTATATCTATGCCTATGGTCTACATTCACATAAATTTCACCAGCTTTAAAAACAAAACTCTGTTTAGCCATATTAGGTACTTGTGTTATCAACTCTCCTTGCTGAACCTCCTCCAATGCCTCACCAACATCTTCCATGAAACTTTCTCTACACTCCTTGAGACATTTGACTAGTGTCTCATCAAAATCCTTTATCGAAAACTCTCTCTGCTTCTTTGTAATTTTCATATAGTCCATGAGAATTTCATATAGTCTCTCATTATATTCTTCCCTGAGGATATCACCTCTCACTAGTTCACAAGTGTGAACTACTACAACCTTAAGCTCAACTTCTCTAAGGTATTCATGTCTTATTGAAGAATTCAACAAGTGCTTCGACTCCTTCTCCTAGCCTCTTAGGGATCTTCTTCTTGAAACCCTCTCATCTGACAAGAAAATTGAACCTCCTCCTTAGGTTCAATATTTGTCTTTGGTATTCTTGTTCCACCATCATCTTCACTAAATTGAGCCTCTATTTCAGCTCAACTACCTCCTTATCAAATTCTTCTTGACTTAATTTCTTCCATGTGCCATTCCTTTTCACATCCTTATCTCCTCTAATATGGATTTTATTTGAACCCTGTTTATTCCCATTAGTAGCAATCTCTTTTCTTCCCTTCTTATGAGCTTTCACTTTCCCACCATGAAATGTGGAAAATCCCCTATAACAAGTCTCATCTATTTTCTTGTTACCTCAACACCTCACTTGCTCTTGTCTATTGGTGTCCTTTGGTTCTCTCCTATGGAACCTCTTGAGCACTGCTTGCTCCTCTCTAATGTTTGCTTCACTTTTCTCGTGTCTAGAGAACTCCTCTGGTTCTCTTCTCGTGAGGACCTCCTTGTCCCCTTCACTCTCCAACTACAACTAGGTCTTCTTCATTAGTAGCCTCTCATGTTGCAAGAGTTATTTTCCACTTCTCTAAGAACTCTGCTAATTATTTACAACTCTTTGTTGGATATAGTTATATCACCCACATCTCTTGCTTCTTGGAAAAATTTAAATGAAATAACAAACCAATTACTAGCTAGGGTTTCTTCTCAATATCTCTTCCTTGGTTGGGTTCTTTTTCCACTCCTTCCAAATTTGCTCTTTTTTGGAATTTCTTCATCTCTATTGCTTCCTCTTCTAATAAGTTCTCTTGATGTCTTATCCTAGACTCATTCCTTCTTAGAATTTGGTACCATGTTCGTCCTTTTGGGAAGCTTCCTGTGTCTGTTTTTTTCTTCTATGTCCTCTCCTTTCAACATTAAATTATAATTCAATATTAAATTAAAAAAAGAATTTATTTCCTTTTGGTCCAACGTATTCTCCTCCTTGCTGGCTACAACATCTGTTGGTTGCAATCTTTATATGATAATGCTTTGATACCACAATGATAAAAATATAACATATACTCACTGCAATATTTATATGATAATTATTTGATACCATAAAGATAACAGTCTGCTCCAGTGGCCTGCTATGTTAACCAAAGACTCTCCTCACCTCCAATGCAATTCCCTAGTGCCTTCATATTTCCTTCATTTCCATTTATAAATACTCACATTCATATGCATAAATCCCTAGCTTTTGCACTTTGAATTGTAAATAAATTAAGACATGTGTTCTCTCTTCCTTCTTGGTTGACATGTGGACCCATGTCTCTTTTATTTAATTAAGCAGTGGAGTACTATTATTCTAGGGAGTTGAAACACCTCCTGTTGTAACACAATCTCCATTCCATTCAATCCTCATCTCCTTTGACCTTTCTTACAAAGGAAATATTACTTCCTTATGGAACTTAGTTTGTCATAGAAATGGCATTGTGTCTTCCTTTAAACTACATCCTTTATTTATCTAAATAGAGTCCTAGACCAAATATACATATACTTCTTGGGTCTTTTGCAACACTGGGCCTTGTGACAATTTATCATAGTCGTTTTTTGTTGAGTTGATAGCTTTTCTCTAGGCCTCTCATGGTCCACCATTTATGCCTTGAAACACCCTTTCCCTTTTGTTTCGTTGACACCTCCTTTTTTGTTGCCATGACTTTCCTTTAAACTAAGCCTTGGAGATTATGTATGCACAACTTTTATGGTCCTCACTAGAACCATGTGGTGGTCAGCCTTGACTTGAGGTTGGAGATAAACTTATGCTTCCTCCATGAATCTTTATGTCACATTCTCTACTGTTCTCACATTCGATGAGTTGAATGGCTCACCAAAAAGTCGGGGTTGGGATTGGTCTCATCCTCCACTGCTTATTTTACTTTAAACCGTAGGCTCTTCCATAAGTTTTCTATGTCAAATTTATTGCATGATTTCCCCTCTTCTCTTTCAACATCAACATATCCAAACACTTTGCAATGCTCATATTCATCCTCACCTAAAACTGAATCTCATTCTCGAACTACACTTGACCCTACTTGATTTTTTATTTTGGTTTGCATACCTTCCAATCACACAACAGGTTATTATTTGTGTTGGACACTTTGAGATCCGGTGTAGAGGTTCCTCGATCCCTATAACCTCAATGCCTCTCTATAAGAGTTCTGAGCCACTTTCATGACATGCGAACAACCCCATTGCACCTTCAATTATTATGGTCCATTCTCCTTCTACAACTTTTCACTAGTTTCCTCCTCTCTATTTGGAAATAATGAAATTCTCTCCTGAAAATTATACCATAGTGATCAAAAGGAGTAAAACTTCTCACACCCAAACCAAAAGAAAAATAATTTTTTGTTGAAATTCTATTCGTAAGCTACATGGTATTTTTTCCACTGTCACATATACTTAATCTCTTCGAGCCTTACCATGCAACCTTGTAGTTACTCCTTTTATGCATCAATCAAACAGTGGAATAAGCAACACCAAAAACAATCACTCATGATTTTGCAAGCAATTTAGATAGAAGAATAAGAAAACAAATTTCATGCGGTTTCTATTAAAACATAAAGGAAATATTTACAAAAGAAATGCCAAACCTTGCATCCTAAGCTACTCTTCTCATCTACTCCGATACATCCCTTACATACATAAATCTATATGCATAAATAAATATCTACACAACTGAAAAGACATTGGACACCTATCCCAAGACTGCCTACCACCTAATGTAGAAAAATGTTAGTATTTACAAAGGCCCACCTAGCCCAAATATCAACTAATCAAAATATATTAACAACATGATGATCTAGATTCCTCTAGAATCAAGACAACTAGATTTACATTAAAATCCCTATAACTCTAGTTCATACAATTAAATTGAAGAAAATAAGACCCACACCTAGAATTTACATGTTCTATTTCTAGGGTCTAAACAAAATAATACAATTGACATTCATGTTCCTGCATCAATGGCCCCTTAGGACCATTTTCTTTTTCTAGTTTATCTCATTATTTTATTTTATTTTATTTCTATTTGACCCACTCAAAATGTTTATATAACATAAGATGATGATGATGATTAATGTCCTCTAAGATCGATATGGTCTATAGAACTTAAGAAATAAGTAGTTAATGGGGATTATTTAAATTTTTATTTTTGTGATCAAAAAGGAGGGAAAGAATCATTTAGAGGTCATTGTAGTTTTGTTGATTGAACAAGTCGAGGAGGCTGGTAATGGGGAAAATGTTTTGGAAATGAGAGCGGATGTGAGTAACGGCTGCAAAATCCAAGAGAGTGATTTTCATCTTTGAATATATTAGTATTGCAAAGAAGGCATATTCTCTCATCAAGGTATCTTGGGAATATACTAACATTCAATTTCACTTTGGAGTTCATGAGAATTAGTTCTAAGCCTCACCAAATTATTCTCTTCTTAGCATTGGTTAATATAGAAAGGTAATTCTAGTTAACAAGTGTGGGGTTCATAACCTCCTTATAGTATCTCCACTTTTTTTTCCTCTCTAAATCCTTATCACTCCATAACTTATCCTTAATTTCGAAGTAATGACATTTTTAATATTACAAAAGGAATTTCTCTTTGAGTTATTCTTACATATAATTGATCTCAATGCTACAACAAATCATTCTTCCACAGAGAGTTTTTTATTACATCAGGGCATCGAACATGAGGTGTGTCTCTTTGATCCTAAACCTGTAGAACATTCTCTCATTTTGGAAAGAAAATATGAAAGTAAAAAATATGGTTACTAGAGGAGTGGTCACTAACAACTATAGGTAACATTTTTCTTCCTTTGGTAGCTTCACCTAGTCAATATGGTCGACACCTTAGCAAATGGATGAAATAATATCAAAGGAACTATGTTTCAATTTTGACAACAAATACAATAAGGGGAATAAATACCACGAGAATAAATTATTCTACATAGACTCTAAAGAGGAAGAAGATCAAGAATTGGAAACATCATAAGATATATAGCTAGAAGAGACTACTCCAAAAATATATATTCACACATTGATCAATATCAATGCTCTAGAAGCCCTAAAGATAAAAGAAAATATAAAAATAAAAATTAATATCGTTGACTGATTTATGTAGTAATCGTGATTTTATAGATTACAAGTTGGGAAAACATCTTAATTGCATTGTATATCCAACACCAAAATTTCAAATAATTATTACATATAGAGGCACCATTAATTGTTCAAGGAAGTTTCATAGTATTAAGCTAAATATAGGTAAGTATTTATTAGATAGTCCCATGATTACAATCCAAATGGGTGTTGCTGATGTTTTAATAGGGTTCTAATGGTTATGTCAATCGTTAGGAACCGTGGCCCTTAATTTTCAAGATATTTTTCATGATATTTTTCTTAGAAGGTAAGGAAATTAAGAATAGAGGCATCCCAAGAAAACTTTCTAAAGTGCTAAAATTGATTAGCATGGCAAAATTACTAAAAAAGGTAAACGTTGTTGTACTTGCACAATTGTTTTCACTAGAAGTTCAAATATCTATATCCGCTTCTCCTAATTTGGATCCCCAAAATATTATCAACAATCATTCCAAAGTATTTGGAGATATTCGTCAGTTTCTTACACTTGCTCAAGATCGTGACCATGATGTTCATTTACAATTTGGAATTGTACCACCTAACATTAGGCCTTACATGTATCCATATGCACAAAAAAGTGAGATTGAGTGTATGGTTCAAGAAATTCTATGTGCCATTTTCATTCGACCAAACCAAAGTGCTTTCTCTTCACTAATCATGATGGTTATAAAAAAGTTGATTCATGGTGTATGTGTCAATATTGTAGGCAGTGTAAAAAAATAACATGATAAGTTTCTCATTACTGTTAGTCATTAATTATTAGAAAAAATTTCATGTATAAATTTTCATTACTAAGTTAGATATCCATTTAGGATATCATAAAATCAAAATGAGGAAAGAAGCCATTCCCAAAACATCCTTTAGAGGACATGAAGATCATTATGAGATTTTAATTATGCTATTTTGACTTATGCACTTTTAATAGTTCAAAACTTAAATAATTTTGTTTTCAAACACTTCCTTATAAAATTTGTTTAGTACCTTTTGATGACATATTAGCCTAAAAGAAATCTTTGGAAGAGTATCTACAACATGTTGACAAGGTCTTAACACTATTGGAAGAGAAAAAAACTATATGAAAACTTTTAGTGTGTTTCTTTGGGGTTTCAAAGTTATAATATTTAGGACATATTGTGTCCCATGAAGGTGTCAAAGTGGACCCTAACAAAGTTAAATATATGATGGAATGGCCAATCCTCAAGGCCTTGAAGAAGTAATAAATTACCACAAGTTTACCAAGAATTATAGTAAAATAGCAACACCTATATTAGAATTATTGAAGGAAGCGTTTCTTGGACTAAAAAGCAAGAAAATGTTAAGAAAAACTTAAAGAGGTTGTAAGTGCAACTCCAAACCTAGCCACACTAGAATTCACAAAAAAACTTCATCAGTTTGATACCACATGCCATGAAATTGGTGTAGCTTTTATGCAAAAAGGAAGGCCCCTTGCCTTAGAAATTACTAATATTATAGGAAAGAAGTTACTCAAACCTGTCTTTGAAAAATAAATGTTGATCATACAACATGAAATCAAGAAATTATGTCTATATAAAATAGGATGACACTTCAATGTCAAATAAAATGATGATAGTTTGATGTAATTCTTTGAATAATGATTCTATTCCAAAAAGAAACAAAAATCGGTTACAAAGATGTAATGAATTCAAAATTGTCTATAAGAAGTAAAATATAATGGCAAATGCGTTCACAAGGAATGAGGAAGACACAAAGGATTAATTATGTGTTATTTTCATTTTTAAATATAGGTGGAAGAATAAAGGATATAATGGATCTAATATGAGATGGAATGAAATATCATTTGACAACTATAGGGGGTTTTCCTTTAACTTTACCACAAATAGGTCTAAGTAACTAAGCTCTAAAATGTTCTTTACCTTTGAGACTCAACTTTTGGAATTGTTGAATGTGCTCTATAATTGGACCTTTTTGTTGAATATTTACCAATAGGTAAAATAATATATTTCTCTTAATATCCCCACAATGTGCTATAAATTCCTCTATAAGAGTAGAACAAGATAAAATAGACTTGTTTTTCCTTGCATAAATCCATTGACACCATACAAATTGATATTGTTTAAAAATCATAGATGAAATATTTGCCTTCTATATGCGATGCAGGAGCATCAACCTTGGGAAACTCATTTTTCCAAAACATCAAGTGGTTCATGAAATTCCTGAAGGGAATGAAATTTCCATCAATTGTAATTTGTATAATTTTAGAACACTAGATTTCTAGTGGTGGTGAAAGTGTGCATATTCTAGGAGAATCTAGATTGTTATTTATTTTTTTGAGATGGTGTTATTGGCCAAATGGGCCTTTGAAGAAACAACAAGTTCCCAACTAGTTTGTTAGGTAGTTTGGGTTGACATACATATGTCTCATTTGATTAAGTTCTTTTAGGATATTTTTTAATTAGTTAAATATTTATGCATGGGTACAGTTCAAAAGGCCAAGATTCCAATTGTCAGAGTCTAGCAATAAATCTTGTAAAGTGCAGAGGGACCATACATGGGGTTCATGTAAATTACTATAAATATTTTTCTAGGTAATGGAATGTCTCGTTTCTTTCCTCAACATGTGTTGTTGAAGCATGTGAGTATTTCTACTTCATATACAATCCATATAAGTCTCTAGGAGAGGAGTATACTAACTCAATGTTGATATAATGAGAGGTTTTCCTTTCAAACCATGGAAGTGTCTTAGGTGGGGAATATATATGATAGAGATCATGGGAGAGGAAACTTGAACAAAGGCTATTAAGTCCACTAGATTTCCAAATTCCCATCACACGAGCATAATAAGGGTTTTGACCATGATTGTTAATCTTTTGATGCCTCTTAGAGTTGTATGGATTGCCCAAGTTTCTCAAGAGAAGGGAGAGGATCGATTGAGGATGATTCCAATTGAGAAATGTATAGGGAGATTGCACTAAAATACATGCATATGTCAGTCCTATTGTATCACTTCCATGCTTGGGATGTAGTTCATAAACGATTGGATAAGTACTCCACCTCAAGTCATCTAAGTTATTTTTACATTCACCCTCTGAATTGAATCAAACACTGAGCTTTATTGATTTGAAATTTATGGAAGTGAGAGAGAGTGTATGCATTCAAGCCAAAGTGATTAAGGCATGTAGAGGTTTGTCATCAATATATGCGTAGGCAGGAGTTACCATTACTTGATGGGTTCTATCCTCCTATTGATCAATCAAAGGCCACCGTAGTATTATTATAGGTCTTCTAAGGAAGGAAACCTTGGAGTCCTTCAAATCTAGAGTTTCTAGTGCTTTTTTTTAACTTGGTTTCTAGCTTTTAAAGTGTATTCAGACCTCAAGTGATATCAGGGACAATTCCATCCATGCACAATCAACCATAATTACAGTATTCAGTCCTTTCAAAAAGTGTGAAACAATAAGGAATGAATGAAATTCCAAGTGAAGTTATCTAACTATGCGTAGGAATTAGATTCAACTATAATCCTTTGTAGATTGTTCAACACCATATTAATTACTAAAGTATTTTAAGGTGCATAAAGGAGTCAAGTTAGACAGATAATAGTACACATACATTTAGCGTAATTTTGAGTCTAAAATGGCCTCCTAAGAAAAATGCGTATATACCAAAAAAATATAAGAACGATAGCATTCAAGATATATGTGAACCTATGGATGATTCACCATTTGAGTAAAAACTAAATAATTAAAAAATAAAAAAATAATAAAAACTACTCATCTCCATATTTCATCTTATTGTTCTCCCCAAGGTTTTACTGCAAAATTTTGAATGGTACTTTTTGGATGCAAAATTTAATTCCTCATCCAACGATTATGCATGTTGCATACTTTCAATGAACCCTGATACACAAAAAATGAGAAATACATGAAAAAATGTGATTGCAATCACATATTTCATGTATTTCTCATTTTTCATGTAGCAGGGTCTGTTGAAAGTATGCAACATGTGTACTCCTTGATTGAGCAATCAAATTCTTAATTCCAAAGGGTGTTGTTACTCGAAATTTGAGTAAACCCATAGAGAGATAAGTTGAAAATATGAGTTGAAAAAATAGTTTTTCCTTTTTTCCCTTTAAAATTTGATGATGTAATCTAATATTCCTTTATTATTTCCACTATTATTTTATAATTTCCTTAGGAGGCCAATTATAGACCTCAAAGTTCCCCTAATGATTGGGGACAATTGATGAGACAATAGAGCTTAGCGCATAAAGATTCCAACCAAACAAAGACTAGAGGATGACAGTTAGAGTACATCGAGAATAGGATAAGGAGAAGATTCCAACATTAAGGAGATCTGGAAGGTAAATATGGTCTTTTAAAATTTTATTCTAACATGGGGAAGAGGTTGAAAATTACAGGTACTAGTTATCATAGCGAGATAAGTTGTGGAAAATCTAAGAGAGAATGTGTAACTCTTAGAGGGAAAACAAGAAGCTGTTAGTAGGAGAATCCTCAGAGAAGAAGAAGTTATGGTAATTCTGAAAATAAGAGAACTAGGAATGTTCTCAAGGACTATGGTAGAAAGGAACCCTTGTAGTAGAGTGGTTTCACTTGAAGTTTCTAGCTGAGATTGGAAGGAGCGTAGGATAGAAGAAGTCCTTGTGAGAGAGTGATGGTAACAAATATGTCACTTTATACAATTCCGCGTGGACCTATGGGTTATGGGCCCATGTATACATGAGAAGCTTTATATTTAGTGGACTTCACAACATAACCCGACCAATCAACCAATGAAAAGTTAATACTGGAACCCAAATAAACTTAACCCTCTTTGATAACATGTTGGGTCTACCAGAAATGTTAACCCATGCACATATTTGAGCGTGATTACTGTCTGATCATTCAATAAATGAACGGCCTGATCTCTCTTAGCTTAAAATTATTTTTGATGATTTTCACAGGTCTGCTAGCCAAGATAACTTGCTTGCAAGTTTCCACGCAATCACTGTGGATCTTCTTCCATCAGACAGCTATGATGTTTCCTCTACCATTCCTCTTCCGTCGTTATTATCCATTGATCTGGCTGATCTGACAGTTCTCGTTCTTTTCTATTTTAATTCTTTCTATGCCATCGATCTTCCATTTTCAATGATGCGACTTAATCTCCACCGTTCTTTCGCCCTTCACTGTCTCTTTACAACCCTTTAGGAAGTTGAGAAAAAGCTCGCGTCCTTGACTATAGAAGATAGTTATTAATCTTTCTCTGTCTATTGTAGAAAAACAATCGCACTCGCTTCTGGCTGATCCCTTTGTCCATTCAAAAGGGAAATCCCGATGTCTACATCCTTATACACAGATTTTATTAGACAATTAAATACTAATTTTGTAAAGGAAATTCCATCAGTCATTCATGCTATTCAACACAAAAATTCCACAGTATTTCTCAAATTCACAATCAATGCACCATAAGGTTATTGAGACACATACAAACATAAATTCCTACACATGATATATATAAATCCACACTGTTTTGGTTTTTTTATAAAATATTTACAAGGAAAATAGTCACATTCAATTGTTTCACTTCTTTTCCATAGAATCCATCTACTACTCATCCTAACTCCTCACTCTTGCTCTTACTATCCTCTAGCTCTCTAACCCTTAGCTAGGCTCTAGCTAACCTTTGGATAACCTCCAGCTAACCTCTTGAATTATTCAAAAGATCACAATTTATACAAAAATAGATTCATGAACCAATTTAGTTCAAATCCAACAATCTCTCACTCTGTCCCAAAGTATCTCTCTAGCTCCACTCTTTTCTCAAACAAAAACCAAAATTAATCATTTAAATCCCTCAAGTCCTCACTCTTCCTAGGATTACTCAACTTTCTCTAAGATATCTACATTCACGAAATATTATCCATTAATCAAATTACATTCCAATCCTTTCAAAAATCAAAATAAACTTGGGAAAATAAATAAATAATTAAGGGAACCCACTCCCTTCAGTAAATGTGTGATAAGACTCTTAGGTCTTATAAAACTTGAATAATTCTCTTGCGTCAGACTCCTTTGGTTGAAATAATTCATGGACTCCTGTTCATGAGTCCTCCCACTTCCGCTGTTGTAAACATCATCAGATTTCATCTTCCAACTAGTTGTTTGACCTCTTTTAATTGCAGGTGCATTTACTACCTTGCATCTTTCTCCTAGATGCAAAATGTTGTGTTGTGGATGTCCTTTTGCACTAATTTCATAAGAATCTCTTTTTCATAAATTTTTTGTGTTGATATCTTGCATAAACAACTCCCGAAACAACATAAATTTATGCTCCTTTGTCTGTTGCTGTCTTGTCACCATCTTAATAAAATTGAGCTCCAAATTTATCTATTTTTTACTGTCTTGTACCTGACTGTATATTCTAATTTTTGACTCAATCACCAGCATCTTCTTTTTTCTATAAACCATTTCCATTATGTTGTCCTATATATCCTTCCATCTTTCCTTGACTTGCTGACCTTGACAATTTCTCATGCTCATCACCTTTGTAATTTTCATCATCCACCTATCTAATATCTTGATTAGAATCCTCTCAATTTCAAAAGAAGATTGTTTATTGTTTAATACAAGAACATATAACCTTTCAACCACATATTATCCATCAGTTGCAAATATTTTAGTTATTGAACTTGGTCCAATTGCCTCCATATTCATAATAAATTTAACTAAATTGTTCATCCCAATTTTCAATTGCAAATTCAAAATAAACTCTCAATATTCAAATCTTCTTTGGATTAAAAACAAAATTTGTTTATGTACTGTACTTTCACATCCTCTGTAATTTTCTTTCTCTTCGGAAATGAATTGTTTAAGAGTTACGCCAACTCTCATTCATCCAGAACTTTTGAGTCAACTAGTTGCTTACCCTCATCTTCTTATTTCTGTAAGGAAAACTGACTTTTTGCATTTCTAGAACTTACATACTAATTTATGTTTTCTTGTGCAAACATCTCTCCAAGAGCAATTTGTCCTTTATCCTGAAAACCACATTCAACAATTAATAATTCAAAATCAGAAAACACATTACATGTTCCATTAATTCTACTCCATAAATTTCTCTGATTTGTCATCTTCTTGATGCACGTATGACATGTCAAACTTGTCATATCCTCCTCCATATTGTCTTATTTTGAAATAGCCTTCTTTGTTTCTACTTTGCCCTGAATGCTGTCTAATTTTTGAATTATGTTATATGCTCTTCTCTTTGGCCTTCCTTCCTTCCACACTTCTTTTCATTCTTCCTATTTATTCCCTACAAATCTGTATGCCACTACACTGCCTTTTCCATGCCCCTTCCTCTTCAACCAAAATCTGCTAATCTCTAATTTTAGAACCTAAAGTTCTATTTGTTTCTATACAGGAAAAAAAATCACCATATAGAATAGATTATCCATTCCATTGTAGAGTCCCTTTTACAAAAATAAAAATTATTGTCAACACCATGAATATCACATTCCATTGAACTCCTTTGCTGCTCACTGCAAATGCATAGTTCATGAAAACATCCTTGTCTTCATCCTCTGAGATTTTTGTCTCTTTCCAAGTTACTAATTACCTTCACCGTTACTTTTTTGCAATTTGTACAAATAACATTGTCTTCAATTTTTTGCTGTGCATCAGTCTCTACCAACCTCTCTTTAAGTTCTGGATTGTCCTCTTTTCCTTTCTTCTTCACAGCCTTTAATGGATTAACTGTTCTTCCCTGGACTGAATTCTCCTTATAAATTTTTGTTTTGTCATCTTCCATAGTATAATCATTAGTAAGAGTCCTTTCCATTAATGTTCCATTATGTCCTTCAAAGACAATTTCTTATCCATTAACTATCAATACAAGTTCATAATTTTTAAATAAAAATTGAAGAGATAATTCCATTACCTCAAGTGTTTGTACTGCACATACGCTCTTGCTTACTCCTATCATAAGGTTATCTTCATATGTCTCTTCTACTTCTCCTTTTGCAATCTGCAATTTCCTTTTGTCTTCAAGTTGTTTGCCATCTTTTTGCCAAGTCATACTAGATTCACCATCCTCAGCCTCCTTAGTATTCTTCAACGTTTGTGCATCTTTAGTGTCTTTGAATACATTTTCAATCAAGAACTATTCTATTACAACCATCTCTTCTAATATAGGTTTTAACCCCGTAGAGAAATTATCTGCATATGAATTCTAGAACACATAAAATAAACAATGCGAGACCATAACACATAAAACACATATACACAAAGATTTTCCCCTAGATCCAAAAATGGGACTACCAGCTTGATTTTTCATTATGTTCCTTTCAATGTTATAATACATATTTATACATGTCTAAGCATCCAATACCATGGACTAAAAACCATCGCGTCCAAAAGCACGTGCGAAAATCATGCATAAAACCATAGGTGGGTCTGCCCAACCTAACATAGGTTCCAAAACCAAAATTTTCTGTGGGCGCTTTTCTGGACCCCATCGAGTTTGGTTACCTGCACCCCTAAAACCCCCTATGACCTCCCCACTATGCAATCGAAGCAACGAAGGGG
>APFE031223859.1:0-10043 GCA_000404065.3 Pinus taeda
GGGAAGGGGGAGAGGGTGATGGGAGGGGAAGGGGGAGAGTTAGGAATCAATACAAAGATTGAGAGGGAGAGAGGGAGAGAGAGGGAGGAAAGAAGAAAGGAATAGAGGGAGAAATGTGGAGAGAGTGAGGGAGTGACAAGGGAGAAATGAAGAGAGAGTCATGGAGAGAGGAGAGTTGGGGGGAAGAGAGAGAGGAAAGATGGGGTGGAGAAGGGGAAGAGGGAGTGAGAGAGAGATAGATAGATATGGAGAGATAGTGTTTATATTTTTGGGGTGAGATAGAGAGAGAGAATAAGAAAGAGACAGATAGATAGAAATTTAGATATTATATAATTAGCCTCGATCCATCTTAGCCTTGGATCTATAAAGGGCCAATATGGATCAAATATCTCGAGGTGAGAACCCTTACTCAAGTTTTGCAGTAAAAGAAAAGGTTTGCACCTCCAGAGATTTGATCCCCCTCGATGCTTTATAGACCGGGATTAACATGGATTTAATATGGTTTATCTAAAAAAATATTCATAATCTTATTAATAAAAACAAACTTACTATATAACAAAATTTAATATGTCTAACATCTAACATCTAACATCTAACTCCTACATATCTAGTGATTAAATAAAATATTGAAACAAAATTAAAAGAGGAAACAAAATTACTTATAACTAATGTATTTTTGTATGAGATTTATTTTATTTCTATTTTTATTTAATTTGTAATGTCTTTATGTGATATTTGTTAAGGATATGATTTAGTGCAATGGTTTAAAAAAAATATTTTAAAGTTACGGAATTGCACATTCCACAAGTTTGATGAATTCAAATATTCTATAACAAGTTCAAAAAGGTAAAACATGTAAGAAATTAATATATAAGTTAATATTTTCATATGAAATTTTTGGGAAATACTTTTACATTTATTTTTACTGTGATTTATACTTTTGTATAAATAATAATTTTACTATTGTGGACTAAGTTATAAAGAGGATAATTTGGTAATTAATAAATGTGCATAACCATTCAAAAAATAAAAGTAAATTGAAGTTATATGACTTCATGAATATGAGTAACTTTACGTGAATATAAAGGTTTATTATTACATTTTTGGTATAATGAGGTTTATATAGTCAATAAAGGGAGGATAAAGGAATTTGGAACCTTATTTAGTGTTACAAGGGCAACAGAATATAGATGCCACCAATAAATAGTTGTAATGTGTTGGAAAAAAATTTAATAATTATTTTATGTACTGATTGTCTTTTATACTCGTAATAAAATATTTTTATACTATTAATGAATGTAACAACCTAGTGATCATGGAATAGTTTGAAAATGCAATTCCAGTTGATATGAATTATGGATTCAAATACAAAATGAATTCAAGATAATTGTTTAGCCTTCTAATTAATGGTTATTGGATTGTCTTTCTTTGCGGATGTTGCATTTTGAAGATGGGAATAATGGAAATAAAAGCCTAACCATGGACATTAAGAAGAGAATGTCAAATATAAAGTAACATAAAATCACATAATATGTTAAATTGGTCATGGTAATATATGGTAGTAAAGAAGGTACTAGTGGTTCATGCAAGATGTGAAGATGATCAGTAAACTTTCATGGTTATTCCATTGGAAGAATTCATCATAATATATCTGATAAAATATTGAACTTTTTAATGTGAATTTTAATTTGTTTTAGATCTCGTATTATTTATTGTTTGTTTCTATGCATAAATATAAATTAGTTGATATGCATGAAATATAAACTAAAAATACATACATACACTAACCAAATTAGGCACATTTTTTTCCTTGGGAAGCCGTTATGGGAGAAACCTAGCTAGAAGGTGAGGTTCTTTGATCTCTACTCTCTAGCATGGAAAAATGTGTAGATACAAAGAAAGAGATACTCTCTATAGAGTTTCCTAAGACCTATGCCTTGTAAAGTTTCTACAAAATATTAATCCCCTTTCTTTTCTCTCGAACATCCCACTCCTAATTCCTTTGCTCAATTATGGTAGAAAATATAATAGCATGAAATGGAACCCCTACTCCTCCTAGTGGCCTAGAATGTAACGTAAAATAATATCTACCTATGTGAAAGGATTGACTCCCTCAACCTGAATTAAAGGTACAATGTTGGACATTCTAAAGTATTTTTAAAATTCCATACATGGCTAGCACAATATGCATGAGTAACAAGCATTAATGTGACATCGACTTGTACCATGGTAGTCAATATGGTAGGTCAACTTGTAAGAGGCATAAATTTTGCATACAAACTTCTACTACTGGATGGTCTCGCACAAGCGATAATTTTTTTACCCAAAAAAAATTGTTTAATGCCTCAAAATATCACTAGAAGATTTCATCCCCAAATTTTCCAAACTCAGACCCATTGATTAAAAAGACCATACAAGCTCATTCATGTAATTCTTCGACTCTCAAAGCATTAAGATAGATAATGAACAATATAATAATTCATTATGAATCAAGAGAAATTATAGATGAGAAATAGTATCATAATTACCTAAATTACATATGAATGAAGTCAAAAATTGAAAGAAACTTACCCCTCAAAGAATACAAAACCTATGAGAAGATAGAAAAATAAGTATAAAGATATTGGGGTTTTAATAAATGAATGATGACAACCTATTGTACCCCTCAAAACCATGATCAATCTAGAATGATGATGTGAACATAAAAGAGTAATAAATGAATACATAAAGTTGAATATGTGAATGTTTCTCAAACAAGTGTAAGAAATCATCCAGAACATGACGAAGGCTTTTGTAATTAGGGAATAGAAATGATGAATAACTTATCACTTTACTTGTATATTCTAAATAAGCATGTGGCAAGTGGTTTTGGAATCAAATATGTGTGGTAGTGACTTCATATGTGGAAAAAGAAATAAACTATGTAGACTAATGAGAAAACACCTAACATAATTGAAAAAACTAGTGAGAATAAACTAAGGGAACTTGCACAAGAATGATGACCCCAGAAGTGAAAATGGGGCTATCATGAGGAAAGCATGCCCACAAGAACATGTGCATGTCCTTATCAATGCACACATGGTCCTAGTTGTCTAGGTTCTGTAAGGCCCAAACTAGGCTACCTTCTTAGCATGGCTCAAAAGTGTATGCATTATTAGGAGATATCATTAGGCAATTTGAAAACCTTAACTAATTGCATTATGAGAACCATAGATTTGTGGAATTTCAAAACCATATCAATGTGAAGTGTGGAAACTCCAATATAGTGATTTTAAATCTGAGTGCATAATTAGGCAATGTAAGTAAAAAACCCATATTTACCTTGCCTAACAGATTGGCAATGTTTGTCAATGTATATTGAAGTGAAATTTGAAGACCTTAATTTTGTGCAATTTGAAAACCCTGCTTTTATGCAATTTGAAAACCTTAGTATTGTAGAATTTGATGGAACAAAATCGTATGGATGTAGTTTTCATTTATACCACTATGAATAATTTATTCCAAACATTGTCTATCTCTCTATTTCTATTTACACAATTTCTACTCTCTCTCTCTCTCTCTCTCTCTCTCTCTCTCGCTCTCTCTCTCTCTCTCTATTTATATATTCCTTTGTCTCTCATTTTCAAGTAAGAACTTGATCAACTCCAATTGAAGAAATTTTATGAGCTTTCTTATCATTGGAATCTCTAACCAATGGAAAATAAAACACATGATAAATATGACCATAGTAACTATGACATACAAGAACTATGAACTTGAGAACTTTAACCCTTACGAGCTATGGCACATAATAACTATGACCTCGAGATGTTTGATCCTCATGAACTATGACCTTAGGAATCATTCCTTTGTTGTTCACAATTCCCTTGTAAATTAGGAACTTTTAATTCATTTTACAAGAATCATGACCACAAGAATTATGATGTGGGAGCCTTAGTTATGAAATTAAACTAGGACCTTTTTTTCAGTCATAGTTCTAGGGAATAATTCCTTTGTTAGCTAGGAACATTGACTCACAATAACTATAATCATTGTTTATTAGTCATAGCTATAAGACATTTATTGATTAGATAACTATTATGACCAATGACCTATAATCATCATATTCATTCATTGATCAGATTTCCTATCGTCTAGAGTAACTGTGGTAATAGTTCTCATTGGTTATAGTTAGTATGGGTTACAGTTCCTATTGGATAGAGTTATTGAGGTCATAGTTTTTCTTCAATTGATTCCAAAATCTATCATTTCAATGTATCCATTATTTAACGATGACCAGTGGGAGAACGATGAGAATTATCCACCAGGATGAAGAGTCCTTAAAATTATGTTATCTGGATGTATGCATGTATGATATTGATAATCTTGAAACTTTTCCAGTATCGTCTTCCTCCCTTGCTTTGTTCATCCATTTTCTGTCAACCCATTATTTTGAAGTAATATTTGTTACAATCACCACTATAGTTTTCAAATGGTTGATTAAGTGATATGGTGCTTTGATAAGGTAGTTTAATTATTAAATGTGATGGGACAGTTTTTTTGAGTTTTAAATTTAAATTCAAAATCTTAAAGTTGCAGTATACCACCTCTCATTTGTCTCGGAGGCTATTTTAAAAATTATTTCTTTAGTTTGAATTGATGCAAGGATATGGAAGAAACTAGAGCCAAGATGTAAGCAAGAAGCTCACCACCTCTCATTTTTCTCGAAGGCTATTTTAAAAATTATTTGTTTAGCTTGAATTGATGCAAGGATATGGAAGAAACTAGAGCCAAGACGTAAGCAAGAAGCTCCATAATGGACATTTCACTGTAGTATATCATTTGTGTCTTTTTCATTGTTGAAAGCAGTCTTAAAATAATATCTTGAACATTTTATGGTATTCTCATTTTCTATTTAAGATATTATCTAACGACAATTTTACATGGGGTATTTCATACAATGAGCCTATCATTGGCAGTTTGGACTAATCTCTGAGTACTCTCCAGTTATCAATCTCAGATATCAAGCGACCTCATGTTTGGATAACTAATTATGGTATCTAATTACCTGTTTTCTCATTCTTTTCCAAGTTCCAGCAAATAAGTGTATTCAAATGTTCTACAATAATATTAGTAGGTCGATTGTTGAGTTACTACTTCCAGAAAGCATCCATTTGAAGTAAGTTTAGCCAACTTGCAGAACTATAGTGATGACATTTTCTAAAAAAGAAAGATAAATGTTTGCAGTGCAATTCCACAGGAAGCAAGTGAAATCTTTGTGTACACAACTAGAATCTTCATTGTCACCATGCCACTATTTATACATATAAATTCCTCATGAATTCCTTTAAGACACCATCCTATGATAAGGGAAAGGATGTGCATACCTAAGAGACCCTCAATGAGAAACCAACATGACAATCAAAAGTAGACAAAATTTGCATCCTATCATATGGGTCATTAGTATAATATAATCTATGGAATCCATCTTCATGAGGAGGCCCCACACATAGAGACATACAGAATACCAGGTAAAAACAAAAAATAAAATCTTATATCTTTAGTAAATACTTAATTGATAAGTTATCTTTATTTTGTAAGACATTTATTAAATTATTTAAATTTATATGTTTTTTTCTTATTTCTTAATTATCTTACTTCGAACCCTATGTTTTCAACAAAGTGTGTTGGTATCTAAGGTTTTTTACTAATTTGAATTAATATAAAGTTTTTCACAAATTTTAAACCCATCAATTGAAACAATTATAGTTCATAATTTTTTTTTAAACAATATGAAAGACATGATTTAAATACTTCACTATTTTAAATATAAATCAAGGCTAAAAGTTTGTAGTTGCCAGGAAAGAGCTTTGCATTCCATAACCACATAAAATATTTCCATAAAAGAATGTATTAACAAATTTTATGATGTTTCCTTGAATTTATGTTTTCTTACTGAAGTCAAATTGACAAAAATAAATTGAGTATATAGACTGACTTAGCATATTATAGTTAAAAATCCATAAATATTTTACCGGCTTTTAATAGTAGAACTATTTTTCCATTTATCTTATTTATTGAAAAATTTGTCTAATATATTGTCATGAATAAGCATATTGTGAGGCTAAACAAATAACTTAAAATTTAATATGACCCTTCTAAAAAAAATTAAATTCAAACAACAATTTAAAATAATACATTTGATAGTGTTTTCTTTATTGATTAATATATAGAAAACTATCACAACACAAATTAACAGTGACTTAAAATAATCAATAAATTAATTATTTGATATAAAAAATATTGGCTATTATTTTTGTATATTTATAGTAAATAAAATCTATTTTTTTATTTATGCACCCAAAAGTCTTACAATTTTCAAGAAAGGAGAATTCTTGCATTTGAGATTCCTCTAACTTCAAGCTTGTACTGCTATTATTAGCCATTAAATTAGTTTTAATAGTAAATGAACACTTTTTTTTATTACGCTTAAATTAGTTTTGATAGTAAATGAAATTTTTTTTATTATTACAGTTAAGTTAGTTTTGATAGTAAATAAATAACTTTTTTATTGCCCATTTTATTTGTCAATTTTTTTTACTTTCATGTTCTGGAACCAACTAGGCTATAACATCCAACATATTTTACACCATATGTGACTCTATTTTTTTATTATCAAAATTTTGTTGAACCCTTATTATACACAAATTAGGCAAGAGGTGTGTTGAACCCTTGTTATGGGAGTTTGCAAAGGCTTTCCTTTAGGCCCTAGTATTAATTTACCCAAGACTGTTTTTTCCATGGCCAATTGGTATGATTCAAGTCCTTTGGCCTATAGCAATATAAACTGTTAGTTTTGATAGTAAATAAATAATTTTTTTATTGCCCATTTTATTTGTCAAAATTTTTTACTTTCATGTTCTGGAATCAACGAGGCTATAACATCCAACATATTTTAAACCACATGTGACTCTATGTTTTTATTATCAAAATTTTGTTGAATCCTTATTATACCCAAATTAGGCAGGAGGTGTGTTGAACCCTTGTTATGGTAGTTTACAAAGGCTTTCCTTTAGGCCCTAGTATTAATTTACCCAAGACTTCTTTTTCCATGGCCAATTGGTATGATTCGAGGCCTTTGGTCAATAGCAATATAAACTAGGTATACATTTATTTTTCTACAAGTTAAACTATGTATTAATTTATTTTTCTTACCTACAATAGTTATTTTCTATAATAGCTTACAACAAACTATATTTTTACAAGTGAATCAGGGTTACTATGAGTGTTTATATATTTATCCATCCAAAGAAGCTTCTTTAATTTATTATATAATATCCTTTTGCATATTTGGACACATTCAAGTGTATTATTTTTTTGTTGAAAAACCCAACTAGAATAGAATATACTTATCTAATATTTTCATGTTGGAAATAAATTAAAGGCTATTTAATTCCTCCCAACAAAGAACTATGTTTCCAAGTAGTTCCCCAAAATCTCTGACTCGTACTTCCCAGGAGAACAAATAGTATTCCTCTTCCAATTTACATTTCCTTGACCCTTAGCATCTTGCTACTTTTGGGGTATGAGAATAATCATTCTTCCCAATATCCATTTATATTTTATCCAACATGTTTTATCTCCATAAATCCTTTTAAGTGAGTTCCACTCATGACATTTTTATTTCGGGTCAGGTGTTTTCTTGGTCATCTACAAAACCAACGATTCAACTCTAGCAAAAAGGAGAACCTTTTTTTTGTCGTGCCTTTGTGAATTAGGAGTCTAATCTCATATGTAATCCTTTAATAAATTTTCAATAATGAGAATACAATTAACCAAATTTTCTTTTATATTACAAAAGTAAATATTTACATGTCATCTGCCACATCTATGACACATAATTTGACCCACCCTGACTTGTAGGGGCATATTCAATTAAAAAGTTCCTAATAAAAATTTACCAAGGCTTATTACAATTCACTTTTGTAAAGTATAAAATTTCTTGCAAATTGTGATAAATGTTTTGTGGTATAGTTTTTAAATGTATTGAGTAATTGTGGTTGCAAAAATTGTATCATCATAATCATTTGTGATATTATAGTTATTTTTATTATCGAAATATGTGTTAATTAATAGACATTATGATCATTTGTAGAAATAAAAGGGATGTTTTTAAATTTAATATCAATTTGCACATAAAATAAGTTAATGCTAAAATTCAACTCATTTAAAGTGTAATTGTTATATATGATCTTTATCTATGGGTAAAACCATTATATAGGCACAAACATAAACATATACAAAAAATAAAATATAATCACAAACATTTGAAATTCTATCATAAAACACAAAATTGTAATTAATTATAAGAATATATTAATTAAAAATTATTGTGATTTTAAAATACACACATTGAATAGTGGTGGTTACAAAAAATAATACAGTGTCATTCATGATGTCAGCGTCATTTACTAAAATAAGAGAACTCTTATTAAATTTAACATAGATAATTTATGCAAGCATTCAATTCATTTTAAGTGTAATTCTTGAATTGGATACTATGCATGCTTAAAATCATCATAGAAGTTATTTGTGTAAAGTTAGTCTAATTTTTTTTTTTTTTTTGTGTTAAAAAATTTATAGACATACAAACACAAACAAACAAACAAATACATTGCATAAAATAAAAACATGACTATTTAAAATTCTACTATCATAAAACATGGATTTGTAACTAATTATCAATATATATTGATTAAAAATACTTATAAAATCATTTGATTCTCAAAGATGCATTTAATAATGATACTTACAAAATTGGATGTTGGATTGTAGCAAGATTTAGCACAAACAACAATAACAAAGGGAGATTTCGTTAGAATGTTAGAACCAGGAAATAGAAAATCTTAATATCCACAATCTAGGCAGAATTGATGATCCACTTAGTGCAATCCAATAGTTTGTACAACAATTTGTCCATGAGAGTGATCAAATAACTGCCCATATAAAAATATTTCAAGATAAACTAATAGTTCAAGGGAATGAAAATATATCCACTATAATTCAAAAGGCTCACGAAGAATTTCCCTGGAAAAGGAAGAGTTAGAAAGAACATTATATCATAGAGCCCAATATTTTTAATATTTTCCAAATATATTTATCATCCACATGAAATCAGATATAAACTCAATAATTTATATTTTGAGAATTGTTCTCCCGACAAGTAACTCAACCTCAACCCCGAGAAAAGCCTACCCATGAGAATTAGGTTTTACAGGAGAAAACTCTTAATACCAACTATAGCAGGAGGAGTGAGAGTAGTTTAGAGAAGGGAAGAGAGTAAAAGTAGAGGCTGAAAATGTTATTGATTATTTTCGTGGAATTGCTAATAAAGTGAAACAATTAGAACATCAATTAATAGTTAATCAACATTTGTTAGCGTACAGGTCACTAGCCAACAAGGTACAATATTTGAAATATTTAAAATAATTTGAAGCCCATGAATGTATCTTTGTATGAAAATGGTCTATATTTGATCAACATCTTCAAGTGCTTGCATGAACTATTTATCAAACAACATTCCATATGACTTCAACACCAACACTTGCAATAGCACAATCATCTTGATCATGTTTCTGACAACATAAATTCAATTTCCTTGAGCCAAGCTTTTAAGATGCGGTCTCTCCTCTGAACAACAACATCACACTCATGAAATTGAATTTGATTGTTCCAATAGCCCACCTAGGGAAGGGAAAATAAGACGAATTCACATTTCAAATATTGCAGATGTAATTTTAGAAGTTCTCATTGCCCAGCAAACTAGATCTTCTAGTTAGCAAACCACCCTTATGGACGAACTTTTATTTCATAATAAGCATTTACATTTTTTAATTTATTGTGTATCAAATTTTGTATGACTCCAAATATTCCCTTATTTGTCACAAGGAAGGAATTAAGGGTAGGGGAGATGTTTGAGGGGCTAGCCAACTTAGTTGACCATCCCAAACAATTCGAGAATTGATATTATAAAGTCGATTAAATATCTAGTCGAGTAGACAATC
>APFE031223862.1:0-10244 GCA_000404065.3 Pinus taeda
CTTGGATAATGTAGGAGGACAGAAAGCATATTCATTCATTGATGGGTTCTCGGGGTACCATCAGATCAACATCACATCGGAAGATAGGAGTAAGATGACCTTCGCAATCTAATGGGGATGCTTTTAGTATACCGTAATGCCTTTTGGATTTAAGAAGGCACTGACGATATTTTCGCACGTAGTCCTTGCAGCATTCAAGGACTTCATTCACAAGTTCTTGGAGGTATACTTTGACTATTGGATGGTGTTTGGGTTGGTAAAGCGCGATGTAGCTAGTCTATGCTTGATGCTAGATACATGTCGAAGGTATCAGATTGTGCTAAATTTGAAGAAATGTTTGTTTTGTGTTCCTTTCATAATATTGTTGGGTCATGTGGTATGTAGATAAGGATTAATGGTGGACCCTACTAATATCATGGTCATAACCAATTTGGAGGCACAAAGAAGTGTGAAATAGCTGCGCATAACGCTGGGGCATATTGGATATTATAGGAAGCTCATCAAGGGTTATGCCCAGATTTCCGCACCAATGGAAAAATTGTTGAAAATGGATGCTACATTCTATTGAAATGAAGAATGTGAGTGGAGCTTGGATGTGTTAAAAAAAAAAATGGTCACCGCACTAATCCTAGTCTTCCTGGATTGGAAGAAGGAGTTTCATGTGCATTTGGATGCATCATGTATTACGTTGGGAGCAGTACTGACACAAGCCAGTGAAGGAGAATTAGATCACCCTATAGAATTTGCAAGTAGGAAGTTGTCTAAGGTTGAGAAGAATTATTCCATGACAGAGCGCGAAGGTTTGGCTATGGTGTACACGCTCCAGAAGTTCAGACACTACTTTCTTGGCAGACACTTTAAGATGTATACAGACCAATCTACATTAAAGTACCTGGTCAAAAAGCTTGTGTTGGGGGGTGAATATTCAAATGGCTATTGTTGTTTCAAGAATATTATTTCTAAGTCATTGTGAAGCTAGGGCGATTGAATGCACGATCAGATCATCTGTCGTGCATTGAAATGGGTGAGGAGCCCACTAATTTGGAGGAAGGACTACCTGATGCAAAGCTCTTTGCGGTGCATGTCGTAGATAATCATTTTGCAAACATCATACACTTTCTAAATACCAGAACAGCTCTAGAAGGGTATACTAGCCAACAAAAGAAGGAATTGGTGGTGCGCGCAACACATTTCTATCTTATTGCAGGTCACTTGCATAAGATGGGAGCAGATGCGATATTGCAACATTATGTGCCTGAGTTTGAACGTTGCATCAACCTAGATGAATCTCATGGAGGGGCTACAGGAGGACATTATGCAAGAAAAGCAACAACGCAGAAGATTGTACACGTTGGGATGTGGTGGCTAACACTACATAAGGATTCCAAAGCTTATTATTGGGCATGCGATGCATGTCAGAGGATGGGTAGGCCATCATGGAGGGATGAGCTGCCTCTAAATCCACAAGTGTTGTTGCAGGCATTTGAAAAATGGGCAATTGATTTTGTAGGATTGATTTTGCCTCCGAGAAAGAATACGGGTGTGTGGTATATCATCACCACGATTGATTATTTGACCAGGTGGGCGGAGGCGTAACCTATAAAGGATTGTATAGGGGAAACATCAGCAAAGTTCCTATTTGAATATGTGCTGACTCGGTTTGGTTGCTTGAAGATTTTGATGAGCGATCATGGTACACATTTCCTTAATGAAACAATCAACACATTGACAAAGGAATTCCAATTTTATCACCGGAAGAGTACATTGTATCACCCGCAGGCCAATGGGATGGTTAAAGTGTTTAATCAGATATTGGAGAGCATGTTGACAAAAGTTTACAATGTGCAAAGGAATGATTGGGACATGCGTTTACCAACGGTGTATGGGCTTATAGGACTACTTGTAAGAATTTGACTAGATAGACACCCTTCAGGTAGGTCTATGGTGTAGAAGTTGTGATGCCGATGGGGTAATTGTGCCTAGTCTATGGATAGCGGTGTTCATAGGAATGGTGGACTGCGGAGCCCTGGAAGAGGGGATCATGCAGCTGATAGAACTTGAAGAAGACATATTTTTGGCTAGATTCCATCAGCAAGTTCAGAAGGAGTGTGAAAAGGCATGGCACGATCGGAATATCAAACTGCAAACCTTCAAGGTAAATGATCTAGTTTTATTATATGATAAGAAGTTTGACAAATTTCCAGGAAAACTTCAGATGCATTGGCTAGTGCCTTATGTGATCAAGGAGATTACTGATGGTCGAGTAGTTCAACTAGTGAAATTAAATGTAGATCAATTTCCTGGAAAGGTAAATGGAAGTTGATTGAAGCCATACACCGGGGATCCATCCAGATGACTATACGACGGTAGCAAAGTCTTAGCACTCCAGGCAACTGAAAGAAGGTGCAGGACTATAAACTACACTACTTGGGTTATAGAGCTACACGATTGGGGGACTGCATGGGATGGAAGAATTTCATAGCATCAACAGAAGCATAAAGGGAGCATCGATATAGGAGGAGAGATCGTGAAGGACAACTAGAAAGTGACCGTTACTTTCACTGTTCATGATTTGACAGTGAGAAAATGGCTAAGACGAGTGAGAGGGAAACATTTAAAGCTGAAATTAAGAGTGATATCTCTGAAAATCTGTCACCAATCTAGCATTTATGAGCAGATTTTGGGGGGAACAGTCAGATTTGATTTCAAAATCGCCTATAAATTATAGATGGTGACCCAATGAAAAACACTTTTCATTTTGAGAGTTTATGTGTCGTGCTATCGGTTGCACATGAGCCCTGTGTTTTTTGAGGATTTGGTGGCCAATTTAGTGTTTGACAAGTTACCTAAGGAAACCCAAGAGCTCCTTAATAGCCTCATGTCTACACCCATAGAAACCACAAGCGCGGAAGGCGATATGGCCTCTGAGGGAGATGCCCCTGAGCCAAAATCACCAAGATCACCTAGGATGAAGCCTGTGCTGGTAGGAGAAGCACCCAAGCCAAAGAAAGATAAGCAGAAGAAGACATAGCTGATGTGCAAGTCGCCAAGAAAACACCAGAGAAAAGAGAAGCCCACTGTGCAGGAGAAAGGAAAGGTGGTAGACCTAGAGGCCGATGAGGGCACAAAGGAAACTAATATGGGCACAAAGGACATTGATATTGAGGGGGTAGAGCCTATCTCGAAGCTGCCAGAATACATCCCTCTACACCAAGGAAAGGTGAAGGTCCTGAAGGACCCAAATAAGGGAAATTTTCTTCTTAACACACCCGTACTGCAAGAAAACATAACATTTGAAGGTCTGCACTCAGCGCACGTCCCACATTTGAAGTTAGAGGATTGGGATTTTGGGGACACTGAGCGGTTCCCCCACCTGGATACTAATAATTTCATGCAGCGAATGTTCTACAAGGACTCAGGTGTCATCACATTGGAGCTGGTGAAGTGGATTTGTGGGGTGGAAAAGGCAAAAGTGATGAATCTGCTATGGGTGTCACATTACCACTGTGCTCCCATAAATTTATTGTCATGAAACAATTGTTGTGCCTGGTGCACGACGGGTGCCTGTGGTTGGGGGAGTCGATCCCTATAACTGACATGATGATCCATAGGATCACCTTACTAGCACATTCAGGGATGAATCTGGCCAAGGAATTTGGTGGAAAGATAGGCAAGCACGACCTCACCGAAAGGATGAAGGACAAGTTTAAGCTTGTCAAGAATTCACGCGGATATTCAATTTCGAGTATTATGAAACCCATGGTGAAGGTGGCCATCCAGATCTTGGCTGGCAAGATGATGAGGAAGTGTCACATAGACAAGGTACCAGCACCAGTGGTTTCATTAGCGCCCCAATGCGTGGAGGGAGTACAATTCAACTGGGCACGCTACCTGTGCAACACGTTCCTCACGAACTGTAGGGAGGCATAGGAGCACAAAAAAACTTTCCACTAGTCATGGTTGTTACTGTCGATTATGTTGGTCCTATGGGAACTACTGGAGGACATCTAATTTCCTTCGATCATGAAAGATCTTCCAGAAGCAGCGAAGTTTGCTTCGCTATGGGCCATAAAGGGTGCTCCCAGGTCCGGGAGAGCAAAATATTTTGGGTGTTGATGGAGTCAAGCATCTGCATAGCCATCAACCATAAGCCATGACTGTCACCAAATATCTTTGAGTAGTTGTCGGGATATGTGGAGTTCAAAGTGGACTTCCACTATATCTCCATCCAGGCGTGAAAGAACCCAGATTAGAAGTGGTATGATTTACCATACCTAGTGACAGATGATGCAATCACAACAGTCCTCAAGCATTGTGTTGGCCGACTAAATTGATCTTGCAGACAAGGCTGATCTCACTAGTATCAACAGATATCTAGCAAAAAGCAGGACAAGAAAATCTACTTTTCTCTAAACATATTGCGATTCATTAATAAAAACTAAAGAGGTGTTTAGACCCTACCTTAAGTCCAATGCTAGTTTGTGGCAGCCATGCTTCAACCATCTGAAAGAGTTTCCTTTTGAGAACCTGCAATCACAAACAAGCACACATCAAATAACACTTGCATAGCTAATATAATAAATCATGTTCATTATGGTGGTCAACGAATCCATAAAATAAACCATAAAACGCAGCTTATTGAGAAAAATAAACTTGATTGTATTAATTTTGAAATAGAAGAACTTTACAACCTATGGTGCCTTGATGCTATACAAGCTCTTCCCAGGGTCCAAAATAGGAATCTCCTCTACTTTGACAAGCCTCGCACTCTTCCAAATGAGATCAAGAGGTATGTAATCTTTCCTCACAAAAGCTCAATTAGGAAGACTAAGTTCCAACAGCATTTCACCTCAAAAGTATTCAGTTTTCAACCCCCCAGTAACCAGCCCAATGCTTGCTTTTATAGTGCAAAGGAAGGAGGTTACAGGTCCACCTATGAAGGGATAGAATCCTCCTTGAAAGGGATAAGCTCCTCACATCAAGGGGTTAGCTCCTTAAGGTATGGGATGCATGAACCATTAAGGAGCGAACTTGCCACCTCAAGATTCCCTCTAGAAGCTTCTAGAAATGACTCAAAGTGAGTTTTTAAGAATGTACTTGCACATTTTTGACTTTTACAAGGGTCCACACCCATAACACAGAGACAGAGCGGTCAGGTGCACAGGGGACATGACCATTAGGTGCAAGACCGTAGGTAATGCTAAGAGCAAGTGCGGAACCAAAGTTTTAGAGAATTTTGTGGGCTTTCTCTTATTTTCAAGGCTTGATATGAAGAACCGAGGCTTAAGACTTGCAAAGGAGGAAAGTATGAGTAGTGATAGATTCACACAGATTGTAGAATGTCAAGGTGACAATTTTTGTGCAACAGATTGCCCCCTAAAGTGCGAAGTCTGTAATAGATGAGGATAGCATTTTTCATCTAAGAAGAGTGAAGTACTTTATCATTTCAAGGATCATCCTATGGACACCCCGGTCGGAACCTGTAAAAACATTCAATGCAAAATATATATATGTGAACATATCATTGCTGAGGTAGGCATTCCCATGCTCAGATCAAAACTAACTAGAAAACTATCTAAACTGCTCTGATACAGGAATGATTTTGTAATACATCATGAGTATAGACATATGTAGACACAGTATGGACGCAACCATCTGTTTATCAATAGTCCACTGTATAATGAATAACAAAATTCCTCGTAGCCTGGATGGTAGAAACTAGATCCAGGGTCTTGATTTCTGCTTCCTGAACTAGTACGATTCTATCCATGTGAATGGAATGTGTTCGAAGTCAAACATGGTAGAACCACTTGATTACCCAGTCAATGTGTGAACTGTTAACAAGTGTGAGAGAAACCACAGTAATTCATGGCTCTCAAAAGTACCCAGTATCAATCCATGTAATGTAATAGATTGACGCATAGTCAACAAGGATTATAAATTCTAAGATTGGCTCTTTGATAATTCAAGAAGGTCAATGTGTCTCAGAGCATAGATCATCGCCATGACCAGTTAGCGAGAAACCTGCCATTAAAAAGGCAGGCAGATTCCAAGTACAAACCGATCTCCAGATCAATCTTTCTAGATAAATGAGTTGAAGTCATAAGAAAGTGATCTTATGTAGCAAGCCCATGACACGAAATCATAGATTCAAGTTTTTTGAGAAATATATTTGGCAGGACAACTCAAGATGGTCAAATGGATGACATATATTTGCAAATCAATGGTTATTTTAACTAACACTCTGAAGCACATCACGACACTGAAAATGGTTTGGTGACCAATGACTCCAAGCTAAATACCCAGAAATCGGCTTGACAGACTTTCAATATGGTTTGATTAACTGTTAGGCAAAGGATTTAACCAACCCAGGTGAACAAAAAGGTCGTGTTAAGAGTGGTTACTACTTTCTAAAACACAAAAGTATAAACAAACAGGTTCATTTTTCCTCTTTTCCCCCACCATTTTCTGGCAAGTACCTCTTTATTTTTGACAAGCTTAAGGAGGATAACATTTGCTTGATTATAAGCTCATCCTTTGGATGAGTCCAACTTAGTTTAAAATTTGAACCCTAAGAAGGAGTGGTCCATTCCTGTGTAAAATTGAATAGGTCCTATACTGTTGAATTTTAATGAGTCTAATATAGGAAAAACTCGGTGTTTTTCAATTTTAGAAGAAAAACTTAAGAAAACTCCATGGTTGTCCTTTTTCATAAATTTGTGTCCCCCAAGCTTGAAAAAGTATAAAATAATACTTGAGAGAACTGCTTGACCATTATGATCAAGGAGTACTTTTCATAATTAGTGACTCCAATCTGAAAAAGTAAAAAAGTGATCGAAAACACGTCGTTTTATAACCAATATCGAACTTGAAACGACAAAAGTCCAGTGATTTTTTCATGTTTATATGGTCAGAAAAGAGCTATAAGTGGACCGTCCTTTTAATTCCGTTTTAACGAGTTTGAAAAGAAAAAACTCAGCAATCTTTTCATATCTTACGAGTCATAAAAGTGCTTAAAGAGGACTCTAATGTTTCTCTTTTTGGTAAATTTTGGAAGAGTACAAAAAAGTGAAAAAGTATGCTCTTTGTTGAAAATGATCAATTCTCCCTGAAAATCCAATATTCTGCACAAAAACTCAAAACACTCATACCTGCTTAAAATAAATAAAAATGCATCAAAAAGTTACATTTTTAAAGTGAAAAATAAACAAATTAAAAATTTATTTATTCAAAAAAGCTTATAAAAAGGGCTTTCGTAAATTCATTTTTACCGTTTGACTTTAGAGTGAGAAATAAGAGCTTTTGGATAAGAAATTTCCTATGAATATTGTGGAAAATCCAACCATTGGAATAAAAAACCATCAGCTCCAGATAATCCACATCATCCCTATCTTGCATTTCAACCGTTTAATTTTCATTTTAGGGTATTAAAATTGATTTTTTAAGGAAAATGTTGTTTAAAAATCTACTCGCGGGGATCTGTAGGTGCAACATGCAGCCTCTGTAGACCTCAAATTTTTTGTACAAAGGAAAAAGTCGGACTCCCGCACCTGTTCCTGAGTGCAGACCTATGCACTATCCCTAACTAGCGGGTGTGGACCCCACAAAATAAGTTTTAAAATTTCAATTTTTTCCATTTCTGCCCAAAATATTTTGAACTAAATTGTTCTAATACGCCTTTTTGCAATGTAGGATATACAAAATGCTCATGTGGTGGAATGCGAGCACAAAGATGTGGATCTTGCCACATTAATTCATCCACCTACAATACGGGCATCATGCAGACTATTTAAATTCTAGGCCATACCCGGCATGAGGGCTCAAGTAGACTTCCTGCAATGGTTGGTAGATAGGTGGAGCACACAGGACCAGTGTTTCATAATTGGTGGCCACCAGCTCGAAATCGAGCTAGAGGACATATATTTCTTGACTAGTTTGCCTAAGAGAGGCGAACGATTATCTCTATTCGAGACTAGGCCAGGTGGCCAGTCTGTCGCTAATCTCCAACTAGAGTTTTGCAATGACCAAACAGAGGACAAACGGATAGATATTAAAGCTATCTCCTGTCCCGAACTTAAAGTGATTGCATTTCCTATCACCAGACTATGCAGGAGCACAGCATTGCATGTAGCTATCGGAACCCAGATGCGAATGACAGTATATTGTTATCGAGGCACCATCTTCAACTAGTGCGAGGCTGTGTTGGCAAATGTGAAAGGCAAACTTACTAGAGCAAAGAAAGAACAACTAAAAAGCTTTGTATATGGTTTCTTGGTTGTGAGCTTTGGTCTAGAGAGGGTCCCTATGTTGGTCCCTCAGCAGCTTTCAGTCAATGCTGGACTTCCTCGAGACCCTAGGATTATGTGTTGGGTTGCAGTGATGGCCCATCATCCTGAGGAGGGTTTAGAGGTTGTCTGATTTCCACCTGAGTATTTTCGTTGGTTAAGAAACCAACTTTTTGTGATTTAGGATTTTCCATATGTTGGGATGGATTCTCGTGGTGATCCACACATGGCTCTTCCAACAGGAGAGTAATGGGATGATTCAGGTAAAATCATTTTCAACACTTCCTAAACTTTAAACTAATTTTTTTGTTTTTTAAATCATCCAAAACTAACAGCAAAACGTTTTAAATGTAGATGTGGGTCCACGACGACCAGCTGCTATCTAGCCCTATGAGAGGAGACACCCAGCTACAGTAGTACCGGCTCCACAGGACCAATCTACAAAGACCCTGACCAAATTAGAGAATCATCTAGAGCGTTTGACAGTAGATATTCCAGAGACTAGCATAGATGATATTCCACTTAGGTTACAACGTTACGTGATTGGGGTCCCAGGACCTTTTAGGAGGTTCCTTTGTAGGGTGGCCTGAGCAGTGATTTCTTATCGTGATCATGATCAGGGATAGGATGATCACCTTTGTAGACTCATACGACATTTTATGTCTTTTTGTAATATCATTGTTTGCCAATCATAAGGTGTTTTTCAACCTATGATCGAAGACGATGTATATTTGACACACTTCTATGCTATGATATATCACTATTACTGGCTATCTGTTGGGTATACGACCAAAGTCCCACATTGACTAGAAGTGGGGAGGATCATGGGTATATAAGGATGGACAAATATCTCCATTGGTATGAGGCCTTTCGGGGTAAGTCCAAAAGCAAATCCATGAGGGCTTAGGCCCAAAGTGGACAATATCATACCATTGTGGAGATATGTGGTGTCCAGAGTTCTTACAAGTGGTATCAGAGCCATGCCCCGAAGTTATCCAAGTGGATGAATCCTCGGAATGTCGAACGAAGGTGGTGGGTCTCGGTAATATCACGATGGGATCCGTGGATGAGCTCGGTTAAACAGGCGATGTGCTCCGGATTCTTCATGGACGTGTCCTGGTCCCAACACGGTGAAGAGTATTTGACCTAAGATAGAGCAAGCTCTCGAGGCAGGTGGTGCTCCATGTAAGGCGTGTGCTTCCAATGCATTGGAGCGGAGAATTCTGGTTGGTAGAGAGTGGACGGATAGATAATCATTTGAGCGGAGGGTCGATGGTCCTTTGTTCGAGGGGAGGATTGTTGGGTATACGACCAAAGTCCCACATTGACTAGAAGTGGGGAGGATCATGGGTATATAAGGATGGACAAATATCTCCATTGGTATGAGGCCTTTTGCGGTAAGTCCAAAAGCAAATCCATGAGGGCTTAGGCCCAAAGTGGACAATATCATACCATTGTGGAGATATGTGGTGTCCAAAGTTCTTACAAATACCAGTTGTTAGAGAATTAAATATTACGGAGCAATGGAACACATAAAATATTGGAGAAATATAAACACAGAAAATGCACAAAACAAGAGAGACACAGATATACATGGTTCACCCAGTTTGGGCTACGTCCACCTCAAATAGCCAGTCCTTCCTTTCTATTATCCAGCAAAATGAAGAGACACAACCTACAACAAATCCACTGTAATATCCTCTGTCTTCTCTCACAGTATCACCTCTCTGTTTCTCGCTCAGACCGAATACACATCTATATCACAGCCTCAAATAAAATTCCCTCATACAAAGGGAGGGGCTTCCTTCTAGGGCAAAAAACCCTAAACTAAACATAGGTTCTACCGTCAGATCATCCGCCTAATGAACGGCCCAGATTGACTAGAAATTACTATACTTTTACAAGGCAAATTTACATTTGTTTTTAGCTTTGGGGGTGTTGCCCCCGAGCCCCCGCTGG
>APFE031223865.1:0-10527 GCA_000404065.3 Pinus taeda
AGCTTAACTAACTATTATTTATGATTATTATCTTTTACATTATATTTATATTATTTATATATTTTATTCGTTACATTTACCATGCAATATCAATCCAAACTTCATCAAGTCATCCTTATGATCATAATATAAGTCATTAGATTTAAATACATACACCAAGGATAAGTCATGAAGGTTCCTACCATTCATGGAGATAGCTTCATAATGAATCACAAGTACTGTCAATACTTCAACCAATGTGCTAAGAACGAGGAGGCCAATACAAAACCATTATCGAAGACCAATATTATTAATTGGAAGTTCATGTATCATTCTCATAAAGGAAAATCATTAGTCATAAGGTCAAATACCAAATTTTATATCATAGAGATATCTATAGTCTAAAACATATCTCAACATCAAGTCCAAGTTCTAATTCAGTATTAGGCATTGTGTCAAAAATCCAAACACTACTCATCTATATCAATCAACCAAATCATGTCAAACTCTTGTAGCACAAACTTTAAACATAATGACATGTATGTATGCATGTCCCAGTCACCTACAAACACAATTTCAATATATATATATATTCATATTATAGAAAACATTCAAGCTTTCTTTCTCACAAATCTTTCTGATGTTTGCTCCACATCTGTAGGACTGGAATCCTTTAGGTGGACATTTGATCTAATCTAAAAACCTTCATTTTTTTTGTTCAACATGCATAATCGTACCCATAGGCCTTCTCTGTGAGTGGTTGGAAAACTCTAGTCACACCCTTGACCTCACTTCGATGTAGCTAAGAGGCTACATTCGCACTTGTGATCCCACTTCCATGCGAATTAGGCTTAGAGAAAGGGGAAACTCTCTCTCCTTAGATCATAACTTGTTGTAGATCAACAATGTCAGATGTTTGTCTTATTCATGCCCATAAATCATATTTTATCAGTAAAGAGTATATAATGATAATAGGAGAAGGGATCTTATAGAGGGATTATCCTTTTGAATGGGAATCTGCTTTAGTCATCTTCAATCAAGTCATCAATCTGTCTAGAATACTCTCATGCATCGACAGATCTATTAGATCATAAAGTTAGACTATATCCACATATTCATCATGGTCATATGTGAAATCATGACATAAATATTTAATTAAGGGTTAGTGTCAAATAGATAATAAGATCATACTTCAAGAAACATGATCACAACATTACTTCTTTGTAACTCAATCCATCAAGTCAGGGCATTCAAATTTACCATATGCCATAATTACTAAGCAGATAAAAACATAACTGTGATCAACAAAAGATCTAGAATATCAATATCAATGTTACACTTCTATCATCATGGCTACCATACTGAATATCAATAGTACTAAGTTACCATCCACTGGAATCAAGGTGATAACCTTTTATGGAAATGATATATGATAAAGTACACTGATATATCAAAGATAAATATTATGTAGCCTCATAAAATCAAGAATTTCATTATGTAAGATAATTGTTCAATATCAAGTGCACCATTTCATCATAAGAATGATGAATTAAAATCACTTTCATATGCATGCATGGACCATTTGAGAAGGATACATTCCCATCATACCTTAGGGCATATATTTCCATCTAATATTATAGCTGAAACATAACATTGAAACAATATACCATGCATATCTTGTTGTATTCAAATACCTCTACACCTTCTCATTTGACATAGGTAGCTTGTATCACTTAGTTATCTTTTCATCAGGTGCCTTCTTACCTTTTACAATTCTAAATTTTCTTTCCTGCATCTCAAATGATCCTCAAGAAGGATCCTCTTATTACATCTCATCAAGGAAGTTAGAAGCATCCAAATACTCAAATATACGCGCAGGAAGTATAAGTAATGATAAAAAAAAATCATATCTATAAGTATAAACAAAAATAAAGACATAAAGGAGAATCATAAGTCAAGAGATACTTATCTTCAATGAGAGGCGATCCTCTCAATCTTGAACCAACTTTCAAGAGCCATCACTGTCCATTGTCTATATAAAAATGTTGCCTTCAATATTTCAACCAACTTTATCAAAAACCAATCCTACTAGAGACTATCCCATCTAAGGATTCATCAAATCTATCATAAGTTCTTGAGCATATTCACATTGACCATGCTAGATTTCATATCTCATATCTTTTCCATAAACCAGGGTTTCTCTCAAACCATAAGCTTATAATATCCATCAAAACCTAATACAAAAATTGCCTAAGGTTATATTCAAACCCTAAAATTATTTTAGGTATCCTCCATCTTCTCTTTCTTCCATTAAAGGTGTCTCCATGGGGGTGATCTCCATGGATTTTCATCAGCCCATCTCCGATACCATGTTAATTTTTTCATAGGGCTATATTTTTCTTTGCTTTGATAATTGCATTTATTCATTAATACATTAAGTTCACCCCATAACATCATAACATTATTCATAGTTACACCATTATTCAACAACATATGCAACTATGTAGAAAGAACAATATCATTATCATCAATAGTGCAGCGGAACATAAAGGAACAATAGAATAAAATCACGCACACATAGAGACACCAGGATTGGTCGGAGACCAGGGCAAAACCCATTATAGGGAAAACCCTTGAAACTTCTTCTTCTTAGATTGTCATCAAATAATTCAGAAAAAGAGAGTACAATGATCCATATCTTCATCTATGCAACTAACTAGAAAAACAACTACAACATCCATGAACTGAACCCAACAATGTATATGCTCAAAACTCTTATTTTGAAGACTGTAATGAACTGTTACTGACTGTAGTCAACTGCCAAAACCTACAGTCAATGAGTGGAATCTTTGGAAGACTAGTATTTCATCTTTAAGGTCCCATTCATACAGAGGAGGTGACATGTGAGTGACTATAACTTTCCCAGTTAAGCCTAGCATGTGAGCGACTGTGGTCTGATCTGGACTGCGGAAACCCTAAACCCCCAGTTGTATTGATTGAGAGTTGTTTGAGCGACTGGAAGGCTCCAATCGCATAGATAAGCTTTTGTGCATGCGACTATAGTCAAATCCTTCCTGTTTTGTGCCTGCAACTGGGGCCCAAAACCCTAAATCAGGATGCAAGCCTCAAACCCTGCAATTTCACCTCAGAGTGAACCAGATCCTCTGTGGATGGACTCAAAGATGTGCGAGCCAAAAACCAAGATAGAAGAGTGTCTCATCATTGTGTCCAAATGAGGTAGAGGGTACTTGTATTTATATCCTTACAAGGTGGTCCAATTTGCTTTAGGGCCGAACTTATCCAATGTGCTTATGTGGGCTTTTATTCATAAGTACACTTTCCATTATTTGATTTGAGTGATATTTATGTTGATTTTGATCCTCTCGAAAAGAGGAATTCAATGCAATAATTATCTCCATCAGGTGAGTTGTCCAAAGTGGAGATTGACCTCAATTGCATATTTTTAATCGTAAATATGGGAAGATGAAGGAAGATGGGTTGATTTGACTGTGGTTCTAGTCATGGAACCTTTTCCACCAAGAGACTTCCACCCATTAAAGGAATTTTGAGGTATAAAATGGGCCTTTGAAGAGAAATATTAAAAACAGTTAAAACAATAAAATAATAGTATGATTTTTTAAAGGAAAGAAACGAAACTACCTTTCTTATATTGAATTTTGTAACTATGGTTGGTCTTCATAATGTATATTTTTCCCTTGATGTATTTGTATTGATCATTGTACAACATATTTTTAATCGTAAATATGGGAAGATGAAGGAAGATGGGTTGATTTGACTGTGGTTCTAGTCATGGAACCTTTTCCACCAAGAGACTTCCACCCATTAAAGGAATTTTGAGGTATAAAATGGGCCTTTGAAGAGAAATATTAAAAACAGTTAAAACAATAAAATAATAGTATGATTTTTTAAAGGAAAGAAATGGAACCACTTCCTTATATGAAATTTGTAACTATGTTGGTCTTCATAATATATATTTTCCCTTGATGTAGTTGTATGATCATTGTACAACATATTTTAAATGCAAAAATCAAAGAATTTATTTATATATATATATACAAATATATATAATATATATATATATATATATATATATATATATATATATATATAAATATTATAATATATAATATATATATATATAATAATATATATATAGCTATATATATATATATAAGGATAGTTATATTAATAAAAGGTTGGAGTTAGGGCCAAAACCCTTACATCTTGAATTAGAAGCAAAAAGTTGGTCCTCAAAGGAGTAAAAAAAATGTTCACTATTCTCCTTGACTAATTATACTCTTGAGACAAAAGAGATGTTCACTAGAAATTCTACAAAAAGATCCCAACAAAATACAAAATTTGCAGGACAACATTACAAAACCATGTGAAGGAAGAATAGACTATAGACCACAAACTTTGCTCTTCAAGGGAGAGGAGAATTCACCACAGACCACGATCATTTTTCTTCAAATATTTGACATGAAGAGACCTCCTATGATCAACATGAGCATTGACAACATTTCCCTTCTCAATAGGTCATCCTACTTGGAAAATCAATATCCATGGAGCTACCACCCATTCACTTAGCTGTCAAACTTGCTCACTGAGCGTGTCCAATGAGTCCTCCATGTTTGCAAGATGCAACAATTACTTGGCCTTAACAAATAATTGAAATTAACTTTGCTAATGTTGACCATGTCTTGTAGATTATTGATTGAGGCAACTAGGGCCTGCATGGAGTCCAAGAGCTTGTGAATTAGCTCTGATGCATAATTTGATAAAACCTTGCAAATACTAGCTGCTAGCCATCCCATTCATGGATTTTGGGCATGGGAAAGTGTGAATAAATGCCAACCTAACCAAGGCGGAGGTTGGAGAAAGGAATTAACTAGAGTGCCACAACCAACATAGGTGGAATTACAACCACTTATAACATGAACCTAAGCAATAAAGAGATGAAAAAAACTATCTCTGGATAACCATATTAGTTGAAGCTCAAGAAATGACATGAGCCAATATGAATCCATTGAGACCACATTTATACAAAAATCTCACCATGATAGAAGAGAAAATAATTAAAACCCACACATGACAAGGGAATTAAATCCATCACCAGAAATTCCAAGGGAGATACCATAGCCAGGAATGAATGCCGTAACTCAGAATCAATATTTAATAAATAGAAAAGACAATGGAGGATGAACATAGCTAAAGGAGGATGCCACCTCGTCGTCGGAATGAGCCATAGGTTAAGATCCATGCAAGAAGGGAACCAAAGAAAATATGAATTCGACTAAACATGGTCCCAAAAATCAAATAAGATATGTAGGCGGAAGCCTTTAGGGATTCCAATAAATGTTTTATCCTAGATATTGGAGATAATAAATCGGTATCCAATGATCCATAAGCCACAATAATTTAAATTCATCTAAGGGAATAGGGATAGACTTGGACTTGCATTGATTTCTATTATCCCTTGGCTCATATTATCACCTTTTTTTCTAGCTCATCTACATTCAAATTTAAATCTCTCTAGATATGATAAGATTTCACCTGTTCGAAATTTGAAATTGAGGCCTAGATCCTCTATCAATGGAGGAGAGAGAGAACAAATAGTATTCTTCACCTCGGTGAATTGACAAATGACTAGTAGGGAATCACCATAGAGTGTAATATACTTAATTCATAGTTTAGAAGTAAGTTCTAGACTTTTCAATAGGGAAAGGTACTCCGCATGGTTATTTGTAGCTCTTCCAAGTCCCCACATATTGCAGAAATAATTTTTCCTCAGGGCCAAGTATGACCCCTCCCCTTCCTACCTCACCCAAAAGGAAAACATATTTTGAGTCAAAGTCCCATTGTGAATTTTAAAATAAGAAAATTTGAATTTTGATTTGAAATTTTTGGCTCCAATTTTTTCAAGTTGGCCCGGGAAAAGGAGACACCATTCGACCTAGAGGACTAGTATATAAATGTGGCTTGACCTCATTCTCTCATCACAAATTCACACTCTCTCAAGAAGACAATTTCCGGGCATACTAGCGAAGATAAAAAAGGACAAGAAGGACAATTTGGATCTCTCTCTCTCTCTCAAGGTCACACGTGTGGATATAATCTCTCTCTCTCTCTCTCTCTCTCTCTCTCTCTCTATAGTTCACATATTTTTGGGTAGTCTTTGTTGCAAGAGCCTAAATTTCTGGGCAGTTACCAGGGGCTGAAATTCTAGGATACTGGAAGTTGGAGGAGGGATGAAATTCTGGGTCAGATTAGGTAGAGCAAATTACTAGATCATATTGGGAGGCTTGAATTGGAGGGGTTAAACTGGTTTGACCATAGACCTAGTATTGTCTCTTGTTAAACAAAATGATTTCTCTATTAAAAAAGTTGCTAGATTTTTTCAATTAATTGGTTTTCCCAGAGTAAATCTTGTCTTCTCCTCATGCATTGTGATCACTACTATTCTATTATTCTTATATGGCTGAATTTTTGAAGTATAATCGCTGAGTTATATATTGGAATATTTTAAAAGAAGATCAACATCAAAAGTAATTATCGTTTTTTTTGGTTTTTTTGTTTTTTGTTTTTTGTTTTTGTTTTTTGTTTTTGTTTTTGTTTTTGTTTTTGTTTTTGATTTTTTGTTTTTGTTTTTGTTTTTATTTGTTTTTTGTTTTTGTTTTGTTTTATTTTTGTTTTTGTTTTTGTTTTTTGTTTTTTTGTTTTTTGTTTTTTGTTTTTTGTTTTTTGTTTTTTTGTTTTTTGTTTTTTTGTTTTTGTTTTTGTTTTTGTTTTTGTTTTGTTTTTGTTTTTGTTTTGTTTTGTTTTGTCTTTTTTCTTCTTTGGAAATATTGTGCTAGTCTCTATTGCACTTAGAAAATCAACATGGTATCATAGCTTTGGTGAAGGAATGAACATTGAGGTCACTTTTGAAGAAACCCTACATTGAGATCATGATTGTTGAGATTACTTGTTGATTCAAATCCATGGATTCTTCTATGAAATATAATAATAAGTTGGAAGGATCCTCAAACTTCAGAGCTTGGAAACTCAGAATTGATCATTCTTGCAAAGAAAAAAGTTTTGGATATTGTGACAGGGAAGATTGTATAACCAAAAAATAATGCATGAAAGGAGAAGCCTAAGGAGGATGACATCACTACCATGAGTCTTATTGTGGATTCCATGAGAGATCATCTAACCCCCTATGTTGGAAAACTTGATACTTTCAAGAAGATGTATGATGCCATAACCAATCTATTTACTCTCAAGAATGTTGGTCAATCCACGAGCTTGAAGAATGAGCTTCGTGATGTAAGGATGGCAAATGATGACAACATAACTTCATATTTCATAATAATTTCATAAATAAAATACCAAATTCAAGCAATTGGACAAACTATTTTTGAAAACGAACTTGTGACTAAAACACTCAATGGTATTCCTAGATCATGGGATGCATTTGTAGCAGGTATAAACAGCTGGAAAGAAGCTCCTTCATTTGAAAAACTATGGAACTCTTGTGCTCAAGGAGAATCAAGGATTACATCAAGAGATAAAAATGAATAAGTTTCTCAAGCATTTGCAGCTTGCTTCAAGAATAAAGGAAAGAAGTTTGAATTTCATCACAAGAAGTCAGGAAGAAGATCTCCTCATCCCCAAAAGAAGAAAGACATGTAAAATATTCAATGTTATGGTTGTCAGAAATTATAAGAAGGATTGTCCTAAGATGGCCAATAAAAAAAGAAAGAAAGGGAAAACAACATGGTTCTGTAACCAATGTTGAAGATGAACAACTAAAGAAGTCTAAAGGTGACAAATATTTCTTTTACTTTTTTTATTTAACATTTTTTATTGTAGATGATGATGATATGTGGCTGGTAGATAGTGATGCATCAAGACATGACCAAGGATCATGGAAATATTACTAATGTGATGGAAAGGGGGATATCCCAAAGGGTAGCTCTTTGAGACAACCACAACTATGTCGTCAAAGGAGTTGGATAGGAATCAATTGAGCTAGAACCTGGTAATAATGTTCAACTAAAAAATGGTCTATATGTATAAGGTTTGAAAAATAATCTAGTCTATATTTCATGTTTAGAAGATAAAGGAGATAGAGTAGCTTTTTTATATGGCAAAGTACTTGTATGATCCAAGGACTCTATTATAGATGATGCTAGGGTTATTGGTGAAGGAAGATTGTATAGGATCGTGCATTAGAGAAATTTTGAGGTCTACAATGGGCCTCAAAACAAAAATGTACAACCAAAAACATCCTTAGAAGAAACAATATGATTCAAGGTGATGATTTCAACTGTGGGGGATGCTTCACCCTTTTTGGAGTAAAAAGGTAAAAGGATTAAAAAATAAAAATAAAAAACTACCTTTTCAACTCATTTTCAACTTATCTTCCTACGTTTTTACTCAGATTTTAAGCAGGAGCACTCTTTGGATGCATAATTTAATTCCTCATCTAAGGAGTACCCATGTTGCATGCTTTATATGGACCTTTCTACACAAAAAACGAGAAATACATGAAAAAGATGATTGCAATCATGTTTTTTCATGTATTTCTCATTTTTTATGTATTAGGGTCCATAAAAAGTATGCAACATGGGTACTACTTGGATTAGGAATTAAATTCCACATCCAACGGGTGATCTTGCTCGAAATTTGAGTAATATTGTAGGGATATAAATTGAAAATACGAGTTGAAAAAATAGTTTTATTTTTTTTTCCCACTAAAATTTGATGATGTAATCTAATATTATTTTATTATTTCCATTATAATTTTATAATATTCCATAGGAGGCCCATTTTAGACCTCAAAATTTCTCTAATGGAGTCAACCTACTCAAGGATTTGTACATGATGAAATCAATTTAAGTGAACTATGGCATAGAAGATATGGTCACCTTCATTATAGAGCATTACTTGAATTGAATCAAATAGTTTTAGTTGTTCTTGAATTGAATATAGATATTGAAGGTGTATGTAAAGATTATGTTCTTGGAAAAAAAAACAAGAAACCATTTCCAAGTAGTGCCAATAGATCTAAATAAATTTTATATTTGATTCACTTTTATGTATATGGTCTGATGCTTGTGAGATAACTTAGAGGTTCACTATACTATGTACATTTTATTGTTGAATTATCTCATAAAAAAACATATCTAGCTCTTGAAGCCCAATGATTAATTCTTCACTAAGTTTCAAGAATTCAAAGTTGAAGTGGAAAACTTGATAGGTGATGAAGATTTTGAGATCTAACAATGGAGGAGAATACCACTGGAAATAAATTATAGTTTTCTATAAGAAAGTTTGGAATAAGAGGGAGCTGATTGTTCCCTATAATCGACAACATAATGGCGTGGTAGAACAAACTAAAAGGTCCATTGAAGAATCTATCAAGTATATGATGCATGATCAAGACTTGCCAATGTTTTTATTGGGAGAAGTATCATTGACAGCTGTATACATTCATAATAGAAGTCCTCATAGAATTTTGGAAGAGATGACTCCTAAAGAAGCGTTCTCTAGATGAAATATAGAGGTTGGAAATATGAAAATATTTGGTTTCCCTATCTACATTCATGTTCCCAAGGATAAAAGGAACAAACTAGAACCTTTAGGAAAGAAAGACATATTTGTTGGTTATAATGAATTATCAAAGGCCTATAGAATCTACATTTGATAACAACAATAAATTGAGGTCAACCAAGATGTTACCTTTGATGAGAAAGTGGCATATTGGAAATATAAGGAAGTATCCATGGATTCCTACGATTAAGTAAAGTAGGAATAAGAGAATTCGAGTTCTATATATTGTCACTAAAGAGCCAAAAGGGACTTGTAAACCAATGGAACCGGTTGCTGTCCCAGAGATCAGAAGGAGGCGGACATGGCTTAAATCTACATTGGAAGAAGGACATGCATCTCTCGAAGGAAAATCTAAAAAAATTAAGAAACCTAAGAAGTTTTCTAGCTATGTAGATATTATGACTAACCATATTGATGCACCACCTTCCAATTATGAAGAAGAAACTAGCCAGTTAGTATGGAAGGAGACCATGAATGAATAATACCAATCCATCAGGAAGAATGATGTCTGGGAGACTGTGCCAAGGCCAAAAGGGAAGTCTGTGGTGACTTCCAAGTGGATATACAAGATCAAGCATGTTGCAAATGGATGTATTGACAAATACAAGGTGTGATTCATGTCTAGAGGGTTCTCCCAGAAAGAGGGAGAATATTATGATGATATATTTGCTCAAGTTTCTAGATACACGTCCATTGGATCTATTATTTCTCTTGTTGCTTTGTTGGGATGGAATTTACATTAGATGGATGTCAATATTGAGGAAGAGGTGTACATAGAGAAGCTTCAAGGTTTTGAGTTGCATGGAAAGTAATCTCATGTTTGTAGGTTAAATAAGGCCTTTTATTGACTTCATCAAGCTCCAAGAGCTTGGTACTCTTGAATTGATAACTATTTGATGAGACTAGGATTTACCAAGAGCGATGCTAATG
>APFE031223868.1:6513-23428 GCA_000404065.3 Pinus taeda
GAATAAAGCTATTCTTGTTTCCTTCCATATTTTGGCGTACTTGTTTACATATGCTTGTATATGGTTAATGTACATATGATCCTACATTATTTATGAATTTAGATCCTTGTTTCTTCCATAGTAGTATGTTGTTGTGATTCTACAGGTCCTTTTGAAGCTGAGCAGACAAAGAGCGAGCAGCAAAACTCTATCAAGAAGGAGAGGGAATTGAGTGCAAGACTCAGGTTGGCCCTCTTGGTTCTCCTCTCATCTATTTTCATAAAAGGAATCAATAGTAGACTTTGATTGTTTGTTTCTAAGATAGCCACACATCTTAGTGGGAATAGCAGCATCCGTGTGGACACTATTCTTGTATAACATCCCTGCAACCACAAGGTCAGAAATATCAATTAGATCTTTGGAAAACTTAGAAATGCAGTGAAATGGCTTTAAAAATGTCAAATTTTGAAAAATGGGTGTGCTCGGCCGTTGGCGCGACTGTTTTTAAAAAAGTCGTGTCCATGGGCATGAGCCTTTGGAGAAAAAGGGCCCATTGGCGCAGGTCTGTGCCTGATACCCGCGCCAATGGGCGCAACCCTATTTTTCCAACCTCCATAGGGGTCAATAAAGCAAGCTAAAGAAAAAGAAAAATGGACTAAAATTTAGTAGGAGAGGAGGCCTCTTACTTGGAACTGGCGGCGCTCCAAATGGTTGCACGGATTCGTCGCAATCGTCACCCAAAGATCGCACACCAAAAGCACTACTGTCACTCTCCAATGAGGTAAAAGTAAAAAATAATTTTTGTTTTTACCATTTTCACATGTTTATAGCTTTTTTAACCCTAAATAGGTTTTAAAAGTCATTTTTACAAATATTTTAATATATATTTTTGTCGAAAATGGATTTTACACTTGTTTTTGTGCAGCGACAGGTTTTTGTGCGACTTAGGCGACAAAACGAGTTGTATTTTATACCTTTTTAGACTCGGTAAATACATGAAAAAGTCATTATGGAGTCATCTTTCTGCTCTTTTCTGACTCTCTAAACATGAAAAGAATGCCGAGTTAGTCCTCTTGACTCGCTAAATGTAAATGAGAGACGGTCGTCTTTGAACTCTTTTCCGACCACATAAAGACAAAAAGATCATCGGGCCCTTGTCATTTCAGGTTCGTTAATGGTTACGAAATGATGTGGTTTCGATTGCTTTTGTACTTTTTCAGGTCGAAATCACTAATCCTGAAAAGTACTCCTCGATCATAATGATCGGGCGGTTCTTTCGAGCATTGTTTTATACTTTTTCGGGCTCGAGAGACACAAATTTATGAAAAAGGACATCCCTGGAGTTTCATTTTCCGCGGTCTTTTCAAACTCTCTAAACATGAACAGACGCTGATTTCTTCCTTTGTCAGACTCATTAAAACTTAATGACATCGTATTCCGTCAAAATGACGCTTTATAAGCATATGCTATCCCCGTCAAGCTTGATAAAAATAACTGGGGTACTCAACAAAAATGGTGGGGAAAATAGAACTAGAATCATTGTTGTGTCGGCAGTATGTCACTCTTGAACATGGCACTTGTCTGCATTCGTGTCTGGGTGGGGACATCTCATCTCATTTTTCACTTGCTTCCATGGGTTTGGGTGATCCTGTTTGACCTCTCATCTGCTCGTTGCCTTGTCACCATGACCTCTGATCATTTGATGTCAAATACTGCCAAGTCCACTGTTGTGCTGCCGATATGTTCAAGAGAAGTTGACCTCTGTAGAATACTCAATCTCCCTCTGATAATCACATAATCCTGATTCACAAAACATATTATCCTTCTCTGTCTCGTGTCGATGATGTGGGAAACATTATGGCCCACCTTCGATCAAGGTCACTTCCTGTCGACTTCAGCTCATTATCCAGGAAATTGACCTAGAGACTCCCTTCAGGTGCCTTGGAGCCTGCATGCCTCAATGGCAGGTTCTTTGTGTTCTACGTGACGTTTTCATCATTGGCATATGATCGAATGATTCTATGGGTGTTCGACGCCGGCTCATTGATTGGCACGCCGTAGATTGTACCTATAGTACCTTGAGAACCATTGTCATTATTGGTGGTACCTCTCGCGTCTGTTAACAGTTTTCATCATTGACTGGTAATCAGACGATGTTCCTGCATGTTCACTTTCGACTCCCTTATTCGCATGCTTGAACTTGTACTTTGTTTGGTTCGAGCTGGAGCGCAAGACCCTGGATTTTGTTTGTTAGAATCCAGGTTGCGATTTTGTGGATTATTATGATCATTACATGACTCATTCATTGGATGGCTGCGACCATACCTGAGTCTGCTTATCGATCCTCACTGGATGGCTATGCCCATATCACATACATCATGTACTTGAGATATCAGTTGTACTTCTCCATGCAGGTTCTCCAGCAGTAGTTTTTTGGTTGGCCATGTTCTTATAAAGAATTTCACCCCTCTCTCTCTCGGGCCTCATGCTTTAGGGGGCATCCATTACACAACAATTTGTCACCGTCCCTGTTACCCCTTCTCCCATGCCTTGGAGGATTCATTCCAGGACCTGTGAGAAGTGACATGACTTGGAAACACTTGCATTGTATTCCCCTGAGTATGAACTTCATTTGCCCTGAAGACATCTTCTGCAAAAAACCCATAAAAACAACCCTTTTTCCATTGGCGCGGTTTCACTGTGTATCACTTGCGCCAATGGGGGAAATCCTCCAAAGAGGGCGCGGTAGCTAGTGCTCTGTCTCAGAGTCGCACTCGCGCCAACCAAAACGTGTAGTGTTTTTAACAAACCAACATCCGAAGATTCTTCCTAACCCACTCCTGAACTAAATCTATCTTGAGTTGGTTTGGTTTGACTTCGAATATCCATAAAGGGGAAGTGGTTTGCCACCTCTCATGGAAGCTTCTTAGTGATAGAACCAATCCCATGAATATTGTGGATGATCCTAACTCCTCCTCCTCTATCTATAAAAGCTTGTCCTTTTGCCTTTGACAAGCTAGTTCCAAGTTCCAGAATTCCAAAAATTGAGAATTGTCAAGTTCATGCTGCAAGAAGCCTTCTTCATTCCCATAAGGCTAAATCTAAAGTAAGGAGATTCTTGTCCAAATAACCAAAGAGAGAGAGGCTTATTCCCATTCCCAACAAGCTTTGCAAGACATGTGCTGCTGATCACCCAGCTAAAGGAGGATTTGACGTTAGAACTATGGTTGTATTCTTCTTTGTTTATCAATAATAAATGACTATTATTACGGTTCCACTCTTATTGTTCTTTGTAATGATGATGAATTATATCCTTTTTGACTGATATATAGTTGCATCTATTGGATTTTATGCTTGTGTTTGTGTTGTTCTTTGCATGTGCAGGTGTCCATTCACGGGGATCGTGGGGATCGTGATCGGCTGAAGCAAAGGAACGGGAGTGTCGACTCTTCTACCAGTACTAGCATTGGAATCCAGGTAGGCCCTCATCATTGGTCTTTAATTTGCAATTAGGAACTTGCATGATAGCATTTTTCGATTGTTGCTAGACCCATTCTGGGCTAGTAGGGTTTGCCTCTATCTACAGAGGGGATTTACCTCCTCAACAGAAGGATCTGAGGAAACTTTGGTTGAGATGAGGTTTGGTTAGTCCGCTATTTATCTCTTATATTGATTACTTCTTGAATGTTTATTTTTGCAAAGTAATCTAGATTCCTTTTCTGCAATTTACTTTATGCAAAGTGTGATTTCCTTTTTGCAAGAGTACTCTAGGACTTTCCTTTCTTGCAAAATAGAATATATCTCCTTTAAATGTCATTTCCTTTGCAGCAAGATAGATTATGTTTTCGTAGTTGTCATTATGCTTTACATGTTTTCAAATATAATTGATTTCCTTCCTACCATTTACTTTCCAAGTATAATACATCTTCTTATTACAACTTAGGATTGGTGACTTACTTATATCTTTATTCATTTGAAGTTGTTTCATTGCCTTATTTCAGTTGCATCAAAGGGATTTGGACCAGGAAGAGGAAGGTTTCTGCTACACATACAATGCCAACCCCTCTTAAGTTTGTACAAACCCTGGGTTGATAAAGTTGAAAATAATTAAATATTATTTTGTATTCATGGAGAAATGGTTACATAGTTGTAACATATCTCCTTAGTTTAGGATTTGTTCCTAGAATTTAGGAGTGTGGTTGCAACTTCCTGATTTCTAGAGTTGTACTTAAATGATGTAATCCTTTATTGATTGATAATAGAGTGTACAAGAGTGATCTCTCTGTTTTGTGAGTGTAGTCTCTAGGTGCAGGCCACACCTATGAGCTACATCTCCTTCTTTTCAATTCTGTTCATATTCTATCTTGGTATCAGAGCAAAAAGTAGGGACAACCTTATTTTTTTTAGGATGCATCATTGATTAGATAACTGTAGTGGCAGTGGAGTATCAGGTGGACTGTAGTAACACCTGAAGACGGATCTCAGATGACTGATCATCTCTGAGTGCAAGACAGGGTTGGCTCGGACTTGTTGCACGCCATTTTTGAGCAGAAGCGAATTGGCGTGAGTTTTTAGGGAACAGACGTGCCCATTGGCATGAGTTTGAGGTTGATAAGCACATAAGCGAAAACGAAATGCCATTGGCGTGGATTCGTAGCTGTTAATCGCGCAAATTTTCATGACACTTCATTTATTTGGTTTATCTACTTATGGTGCAGATCTGTAACTGTTGAAGAGTGCCAATGAGCTAACCTCTTTCTCTTTGAAAATCTGCAATTTTTTCTTTGCAGATTGAAGTTGCCCATTGGTGGCACTTTGAATTTGCGGATCTGTTCGGTGGCAGCAGATCGGAGTAGCCCGGTGGTGGCATGCTGAAGTTCCTGATCTACTCGGTGGTAGCATATCAAACTTGCCTGGTGGTGGCGTAGTGAAGTTCCAAATCTGTTCGGTGGCAGTAGATCAGACTTGCCTGGTGGAGGCATATTTCCTGGTGGAGGCATATTGCCTGGTGATGGCGCAGTGAAGTTCCAAATCTATTCGGTGGCAACAGATCGGACTTTCCTGGTGGAGGCGTATTGCCTGGTGGTGGCACATTGAAGGTACAAGTTTTTTTTTTGCAAAACAGAGGTTTGTATCTGGTATAAGTCAATATGAATAATAGTTTAGAATCATATCTCCACAAGTCTGGCAAACTCGATGGATCAAATTTCAACAATTGGAAATTTAAGATATAGACTTTGCTTGAAAGTGCAAATTCGTGGGCGATCGTCACAGGAAATGAGCCGAGAGCAGGAACAACAACACAAGAACAAGATTGGGATAAAAGGGAGACGAAAGCAAAGGTCATATTGAAAATTTCCATCAAGGACAATGTTATCCCTCATATTAGAGACTGTAAATTGGCCGCTGACATTTGGACAACAATCAAAAACCTGTACGAGACGTAGAATACAAACTGTGTCTTGTCACTTAAAGGAAATCTGTTTGCATTGAAGATGGAGGAGAATGAGTCCGTTGCTGGATTCATTGCTAGAGTCAAGGATCTGAGTGACAGATTGGGAGCAACCGGAGAGAAAGTTTCCGATTTAGATCTGGTCATGCTCACATTGAACAGAATGATTGATGAATACTAGACGTTCATCACAGGGCTGTCAGCAAGGGAGAAAGTCCCTTCATTTGAAGAGCTGACTGGGATCCTGCTACAGGAAGAAGAGCGATGGAAAAATTTGAAAACTCAGGGCAATGACCTTGCTCTGATGGCAAAAAGGAGGTAGTACAGAGGGAAGCAGCACCTGCACCAACAACCGCATCAGTAGCAGCATAAAGGAGCCGACACATTTCAGAAGAGACCGTTTAAAGGTATGTCTGCTAATGATTTTCCCATCAAGAAATGTTTTTACTATGGAAAACCTGGTCATCAGATTAGAGAATGTTATAAGAGGCAAGCAGATGAAGGAAGAAACAAGCAGAGAAAACATAAGGGTTACTTTGCTGGGGAAGAAGAGGACCACAATGACGAACTTCAACTATTTACTGTTGATTGTGCTCTTTCAGCTTCAAAGGGAGATGAGGATGACATATGGTATGTTGACTTTGGCGCATCCTCACATATGACTGGTAAGAAGGACTGGTTTGAATTTCTTGAAGAAACTTCATGTCGGTCGAAAATTTACCTAGGAGATGATAGTGGATATGAGATCAAAGGACATGGTGACATTCCTGTAAAGTTACCTAGTGGTGACATTAGACATCTTAAAAATGTATTGTATGTTCCAGAAATTAAGAAAAATTTGGTCTCTGTCTCAATGATTACTGATCAGGATATGCAAGTTCAATTCTTTAATAATAACTATATCATTAAGGATAGCCAGATGGAAACAGTTGCAAAAGGAGTGCGCGTGGGGAGCCTGTACAGATTAGATGCAAAGAGTATGTCACAACAATCAATGGTTGCAGCCGGATCAACAGTCGAAGATCTCTAGCATCAAAGATTCAGCCATCTTAATCTGCAAGACCTCATCTTACTTCAGAGAAAAGGTATGGTTGACGGACTACCTGTTTTTCATAATGTTAAGCTGGATTGTGATGGATGTGCATTAGGGAAAATGCATAGAGAAGAGTTCCCTTTGCATGTTAACAGAAAGGAAAGGGATATTTTAGAATTGGTGCATACAGATATTTGTGGACCTATGCAAACTAGGTCACTAGGAGGAGCATATTACTTTCTCTTGTTTACAGATGATTGCACCAGATATTCATGGATATACTTTCTGAGTAAAAAGAGTCAAGCCTTTCAGTATTTTAAAGAGTTTAAATCTATGGTAGAGAATCAGACAGGAAAAAGGATAAAGATTCTCCGCTCAGATCAAGGGAGAGAATATAGGTTGGGAGAGTTCATGAATTTCTGCAAGCATCATGGGATTGTGCAGCAGTTTACAGTGCCCCACACTCCACAGTAGAATGGAGTGGCAGAACAAAAGAATAGAACTCTTGTGGAGTGCGCAAGGAGTATGCTACAAGGTAAAGGTTTATCATATGGTCTTTGGGCAGAAGCTATCAACACTGCTGTATGTTTGAAGAATAGGAGTCCTACAAGATGTTTAGACTTCAAAACCCCTTTTGAAGCATTGTTTGGATTCAAACCAGCAGTTATTTATTTAAGAATATTTGGGTCAAAAGCTTATGCTCATATACCTAAGGCAGATAGGAAGAAGTTAGACCCCAAAGCCTTGAAATGTATATTTGTTGGATATGGCACTGAGTTCAAGGCATATAAGTTATATAATCCCATGACTCACAAGGTTTTTGCAAGCAGAGATGTCATATTTCATGAACAGGTTGAAGAAGGAAAGGAGGATTCTAACAGTGATTGTCACATTCCATTGCTTATAGAAGAAAACAGTGAGGAAGATGAAGAGCAGGAGCAGAAACAAGAAGAAGAAGTAAGAGATAATGTAATCAATGATGATGCAAGCGCTAAAATAGACAGAGTTGAGGTAAGTCCCCTACCAAGGAGGTCAGGTAGGAAGACTCGATTACCTGCTAAATTGAGAGACTATGCTTTAATGTCAAATACTTTAAACATTGTAGAACTTGCTAATTACAAAGAAGCCAGTCAATTTAAGGAGTGGAGGATTTCCATGAATGAAGAAATGGAATCAATTCTTAGAAATGATACTTGGGATTTAGTTGAGCTGCCTAAGAATAAAACACCCATATGATGTAAATGGTTGTTTAAACCAAAAATGAATGCAGATGGAAGTATAGAGAAATTAAAAGCTAGGATGATTGCAAAAGGATATTCACAGTAAGAAGGTATAGATTTTGACGATACTTTTGCACCTGTAGCAAAGTTAAATACAATCAGAATGCTTATTGCTTTAGCTACTAAATGTAATTGGGAATTACACCAGCTTGATGTTAAATATGCATTTCTAAATGGTGATTTAAAAGAGGAAATTTACTTAGTACAGCTAGAAGGATTTGTAAAGCAGGGGCAGGAACATCTAGTTTGCAGATTGAAAAAGGCTTTATATGGTTTAAAGCAAGCACCCAGGTCTTGGTACGAAAAGGTTGATTCTTTCTTTTTAGAGCATGGTTTTCAAAGAAGTTTAAATGACCCAAATTTGTATACCAAGTACAATAATCAGAGGCAGATTATTTTGATTTCTTTGTATGTGGATGACATGATTATAACAGGAAATGTAGATGATTTAATCAAAGAAATCAAAAGGCTTATGGCACAAGTTTTTGAGATGAAGGATCTTGGAAGCCTTCATTACTGTCTGGGATTAGAAGTATGCAGAGATACTGGGCAAAATTTTCTTACCCAAGGGAAGTATGCCAGAAATATGTTGGAAAAGTTTGGTATGGATCAGTGTAGATCAGCAGCGACACCTTTGCAGCAAAATCTGAAGTTGAGAAGTGATGATGGCACTAAAGAGGTTGATGCTACAATGTACTGACAACTGGTTGGTAGCTTGATATATCTTACAACAACCAGACCTGACTTAGCATACTCTGTTAGTGTGTTGAGCCAATTTATGTCAAAACCGCTTGAAAGTCAATAGATAGTAGCAAAGAGCATGTTGATGTATCTGTGTGGTACTGTTAATTATGGTATTTAAGTTGATAGCCTTGGGAGTTGCAACATTCTTATTACAATAATAGGGCTCATGAGTGGGTACTAGGACTTCTCATCCATAAACAAGCTAGAAGGGTGTTACTTTTGCAGGAGCTTGATGGTTGTATGATAGGCCCACAGTGTGGTCAGCACTGCCTTGTCCCAATCATCTCGGTTAGTAGAGCATATCTTGGTGAGGCCTCTCTCTAGGATTTTGTTAAAAGCTTCCACAATGCCATTTTCCTAGGGGCGGTGTGAGTTGCTCTTATGGTGTTGGATCATGAATTTTTGCAAGAACGAGGAAATAGTCTCATTAATGAAGTGGGTCCCCTCGTCACTTATGAGGCTTTGGGGGCATCCAAACCAACTGATGGTATTTTCAAAGATGAACTTGGCGATAGTGTCTGCAGTGCAATCTTTAACTGGTGCATCTTTAGCCCAATTGGTAAGGTAATATGTGGCAGTGATAATGCACCTAGCATGGGAGTGACATGTTGGTGGTTTAACGGGTCCCATAAAGTCTACCGCTCATTTCTCGAGTTCCTGAAGTGCTCGTACTAACTGCAAGGGAAGTTCATCCCGGTGTGATGGCCTTCCCACATATTGGAAACGATCAAATTTCTGGACATATTGCTTTGCATCTCAGAATAGTGTGGGCCACTAGAGTCCTGTCTGCAACACTTTTCTAACAGTGTATTTTCCGCCCATATTTCCATCCACAACCTATGAATAGTATTACCATAATATATCCTATTTCACATGGTAAAAAACATATCGTCGCAATATCTGGTCAAGGCCCATGTTGTATAATTATCCTGCAATCAATTGATAGTCTATAGCTTGAACTACCATGTTCCTCCATTGCGTCATCGTGTACTTTTTTAGGAATTTTCTAGTGGATAATGTAATTCCCTCCAAATATTTTGGTATGGACTTAACTAAAAATAAGTCAACATCTAGTAGTTGATCATCGACTGGCCCCCTAACTGCACCCAAATCTAGCCAAGAAATATGGTTAGGACCCATGTTCAACTTCCTAGCTTGATGATTACTTTGAATGTGAACTCCTGGAAAAAAAAAATCCATCTACAAATCCTTCCTTTGAATACAATGTTATTCACTAAGTACTTCAGGGTAGAGTGGCTAGTGAATAACTTGAGCAGACCCCCCAGGAGATATTGTTGGAACTTTTGTAGTGAGTACACCATTGCAAGCGTTTCACACGTAGTCTTGGTGTAGTTCCTTTCTGCCATGGACAATTTTCTGCTAGCAAAGTAGATCGGATGATCGAGGTTTCCATCTCTAGGCTAAGCCAAAACAACTCCCAAAGCAATTCCCGATGCATCGATATGGACATGGAATTGTTTGTTCCAATTTGGATATACCAGGGATGGTGCACTTGCCATATTTTCCTTTAATATATTGAAAGAAACTTCACATTCATTGGACCATTCAAACCTTTCATATTTATTCAAAATCTTTTCTAGTGGTACAGTTAACGAGACATAGTTGTGGATGAACCTATGGTAATATCATGTGTGGCCAAGGGTATATCTCAGTTGTTCAACACTTGTCGGTGGGGCCATATTCATGATTACCATAACCTTAGTAGGATCGACACATACTCCCTCTTTACAGACTATATACCCCATAAGTGTTCCAAAAGGGATGGAAAAAATTCACTTCTTCAAGTTTAATGAGATTTTTAGCTGTCTACAAAGGTTAAACATCACGCAAAGTAGATTGGAGTGTCTTTTTAACAAATTGTAGACTGTTAAATCATCCAATTAAACCTCTAGAAACTTATGGATATAGTCCCAGAAGGCAGCGATTACAATCCTCGAAAACATGACCTACATGTTATTGAGTCCAAAAGGAATGACATAGTAGGTGTAGGACCCCCATTTAGTCATGAATGTAGTTTTTTCCTTATCCTCCTATGCAATACAGACTTGGTGGTAACCAAAGAACTCATATGTGAAAGAGTAGGCATCTTTACTTGCCACATTTTCTAGGACTTCATCGCTAAAATGGATAGGGTAAGGATCACGAACATAGGCATTTTTTAGACTTGTGTAATCCACATAGACTGAAATTTCTTCGGATTTTTTTTTTGTATGATAATTGGATTGACCCACTCAGCCTTGTCGACTGGGAAAATAAGCCCAGCTACCAACATTTTGTGAATTTCCCTTTTCACCTTCTGCTTGACCCTTAGGTTCAATCTATATGGCCAATGTTTCACTGGCCTCACATCTAGCTTAAGTATAATCTTCATCTCACCTAGCTCCCCCTTAATCCATTTAAGATCCACAACAGATGAAGGGAATAGGTCTTTGTATTCCCTTAAAAAATTGAATATTTCTTTAGTAGTCTTCTCATCCTGGTAGTCTCCAGTCAAAGTTAATTTTGGCTTCTCCTTAGTACCGATATTGGGTTTCTGCAACTTCACAGGTAGTATCTGTAGACCAGCGGTTACAACCCATATTTGACGCTCTACTCCCCTTCGAATTCCTTAAATGTCGAGTGCCTTAATTCATATAAATCATCCCATCTAGTTCCAAGTTTATCTTTCTGCAAGCCACAACTTCATGGAGTCTCGATTCATATATGTGGCCGAAGGAATTTTGGTCCAGGTAGCACTCAGTAAGATGACCTACCAAGAGCAACGCCGTTTTGAAGGCTTGAAGAGCAGCTGTTATCCTTTCATCATCATCAATGAAGGATAAATCACTAATAAAATGAGTTTCCATATGGTATTATTCATCAACCTGTCTTCCTATTTCCTCCATCACTTATCAGGCCAACAAAAATTGTCACTAGAGTGTGGAAGAAACTATGCACCCATAAGTTTTCTGGAAGTCCTTCTCTGATCCATCTGCCTTTACAGTCTTGCGGGTGTTGCTGAGGGTAAATATTCCCTCGATACTTAGTGAAATTGGGCGGGAAATCCTCTGAATACCCAAATATGGTCACCAATGCTAGCTTAACCTCTTGCTACCCTTTGACATGGTTGTGGTGAGAGGCACACCACCTTTCTGCGTCACTTGGAGGATGACATACAGTAAGGGAAATTTGTGTATTTTCGAGATGGTTGAATCAATTTCATTAATAAAATCAGTGACATAACCCATACCATTCAAAATAAGAAATTCTCATACCTCAGTACCAACCCAATGGATATGGTGGATCATGGTGCAGCGCCTGGTGTTGATCTCTTGTCCGCCCTACTACCACTCATCCCATCCTGCCTCAGATCCAACTTTAGAGCTCTGAACACTTCTCTAGGTGATCAACCCTCCTATCGTAGGATTAATGTAATCTTCCCTTTTTCCCACTATAATTCAGTATAACTGGTCTAGCAACTCAAGTTCTTCTCTCTCATCCGTTGGCTTGAGGAATCTTGGTCCTTGATAGGGTTCTATGGGCTAAATCACCCTAACTCCCTCCACTTCAAAGGTCATTGTTTCTTTCTTCAAATCAATTACAACATATTTTTCAAAGGCCTAGTTAATTCCTAGAAATGTCGGATAGGGGTCTTTGTCTCCCATAATATATATCACCTCGAAGTCAACATATGTCTTTACCCCTGATATGTCAAATTCTACATCATCTAGATGTCCAACTGGGAGGATATAGTACCGATTCGCCATGCGTAACTAAATAAGAAAGAATGCCAACTTAGGCCTTCCCAAGCCTTCCCACGTTTTCCTTGTTAGGATATTCACATCTGAACCCAAGTCTAGCATTGTATCCTTGATCTAAAATCTAGCAATGTAGGCATCGATTAAAAATTCCCTCCCTATCCTTTTCTTGTTCCTACACACCCGCCTGGAGTGTCTTTATGGTAAATTAACAGAAATGAGTCCTTCCCTGACTGTCATTCTGTTGTAGCGGCTACAACCTGATCTAGGAGGACCCATCGATCTAATTGCACAAGTGTTCAAAGTGTCGTCATTAGTATTCATGGGTGTCGTTCAGTGTCGTCGTCACTTCAGGTTAGCTTCGACAGATCGACAGTGTTGGTTATGACCAGGTTGTTCAGGATTTATGATCGATATAGTTGATTGTGTAAAAGGATTCAAAGTTAAAGTACCTGGTCGATGACATAGTATTATCTTCATCACCACCAGTGTTAGTTAGAAAGATGTGATGGTTGTCGTCATGCAATGTTGACGAATGTCGTAGGAGACCATAAGGATGTATAAGGGTCAATTGTCTGCTAAAGGCTTCAATTTCACCGATGTCACTGTGCAGAGCTGACATGGGTCTTGAAAAGTTAAAATAAATCTAAAACTAAGCCTAGACCTACACCCTAACTCCTAAGCTATCTTTTCATCATTTTTTTACCCTAAGAATCCTATGCTCATAAACCTATGCCTAAAATCCTAAGGCATGATGCCTAAACCTTAATCAAAATCATGCCATTTCCTAGCCAAATCCATGTATTAAATACCTATCACTATGTATTAAAATACATTGAAAACCTAAGTCCTAAACCTAAAATCCCCTCTCGGGCTATTTAATTGTAAAAATATTACAAACAATACATATGACAGTCCTAACCGCGTGGGTAGGAGACCACAACAGACGACCATGTGACCACTGTAAATAACCATCGGGATAACTATCGGGACCCAAACCACTGGTTCATAGACCATGGCGTAGTTAACATATGAATGGTGTCATGTGAATAGGTTGTCGGAGTTAACCGCAGTGGGAACTATCAGTTGCTACCAAAACCGTTGGATAAGTCAGTTAGAATGCGAACAGATACAGTCAACCGCGCAGTCAGCAGGACAGTCAACGGAACCGCCAAGCTATAATTATGGGTTAGTAATGGCATTCACATGTGCTATCCATTCTTCCGCGTAGTTAACCAACTGTTAGCAGTTTTGGGGTTAACTATGTTATTTTTGGGTTTTTAAAATAGTTTATGAAACAAATTAATTCGATACCCATGGAACCCTACCCTAGGTGTCTCATGTCAACAAGACTGAGCTCTTAAACCAACCAATTTGCAAGCAATTCATCCTAAATGTATTCAGAAGTGGTGTCAATGTATCTTCAGGCTTATAAAGGTAGGATTGTTCATTGAAGAATAGAAGAGTGGTTTTCAGTTTTCATGTGCAGGTTCTGGAGGTTAGAGGTGAATTTTGTTTTCAAAGTTTCGGGAGCATCGATAGTTAGATTTGGAAATTGTAAGTGGCGTTGGAAAGCTGGTTTAGAGAGCTATATGATGACAGAGGTCATAATTTCCTTTGTGCAAGTTTAGTCTGACTAAATCACTATGTAATCCACTTCTTCTTCTCATTCCTAATAAAACAGTTGCCCATCTTGAAAGCAGACCTGGAGACGTAGTCCATTAGGAATGAACTCCGTAATCAATATCGTTGTCTGGTATATCTGTGTTTTCGCTATTTTCACTTTTGTTTGCATCTTAATTATGGTTTATCAGCTATCATAAAGTACTTTTCTCCAACAGTTTTCCTCGTTTTTTGTTCTTTTGGTTATCATTCAAATCACTAATGGCTAATCAATTCTACATCAATTTTTAGTATAGGATCATATAAAATGACAACCACCCTCCAAAATGTTTCCTTAGCTTCATTTTGGAGCCTCCATACCAGCCTTTCACAACACCTTGTCTTGTTTCATCAAGTACGCAAGCTTCAATGCTTTTCTTGCACAAAGACAACCTATCGATTACAACTTAATGCATTCCCCTCACAGTTTGTTCATCCAGACTTGATCCATCTACAAGCTGAGCAGCTCCCCCAAGAAATTACACATTTCTGAAGGGAAACCAGACTTCCCTCTAGAAATTGCACAATCCTGTCTGGTAGCCTGCTGGGATCTAGAATTGCGCAATTCTGCCAATCAACCCTCATAGTGAAAATTGTGCAATTTTCCCTCACAAGGTTGCTCAGCCCAAAATTTGTAAAAATATGGGTAGCAGTCAACTACTCTATCCAAAAATTATGCATATCTCCTGGGCATCCAGCCCAGCTCCCAGCCAGAAATGCGCATTTCCTTCAAGCAGTTGAGCAACTTCATGCATCAGCAGTTGGGTTGACTAATTCAACCCGGGACCAAGGAAAATTGACTTGCATGCATGGCTTGCTATTTCCTAGAATAGAAAAAGGCATCCCATGATTCAGGGAGCTATTTTTAGCAGTTGGAGGTTACATGCAAAGTTGTTTTAGAAACTTTCCTCCACGTGTCATTTTTTCCTAGATTTGTGGCATGCGCGTCATAAGCTAAAAACTTATTTATTCGACACTTCAGAGCTCATTCTTTCACATCGATCTTGGAGCTCTAACATCCCACAACACATTCAGGACTCTTCGACACATATGGCTCAACTATTCATGGGTAAGTGGCCTCAACTTGTCTTTTTAGCATTTCTGTCACTTTTTGTGTATTCACTTGTGTGAGTGTTGTTTGCTTGATTTCTTTGAATGCTTGTTTTTGTTTACATGTATACTAGCTTGTCCTAGCATTGTTTTAGTTTTTGCTACTATCTCACTATTGTAGCATGCATGAAACTATTTTGCATGAACGGTTGTTGATTCGATGACTCACTTCACCCACATGCATGTTGATCTGTTTACTCAATCTTTCATTCATGTTTGCATGAACTATCAATCACTTCTTCTTTCACTTAGTGTCACTAGGAATTCACTTTCATATTTTCTTTAAGTTGCCCGTCGACGAGTCAGGCCAACCTTGGCCCAGCCTTCACTGAGACAACATTGCGCAATCTAGGGAAGGAAGCCTCTATATTCCTCTCCATAAATGTGAATTTATGCCCAGAACTATCCTCCAGGACTATTTTGCGCATTTATAAGGGATAGTGACTACTGGCCCAAAAAATTGTGTAATGCAGTCCTTGAGCCTACAGTCACTCCCAACTCGAATTGCGCATTACGCAATCCTAGTGACCAACAACCAGTCTGGATTGTGCATTGCACAAATCTAGTAGCTAGACTTGCCTCCCAGAAAAATCAAACTTTCCTTTATGTATTTTTGGTAGCCAGTCACCCAGCCTCCCAGAAGAAATTATTCAATCTTTCCTATCAGTTCCCCAGGTATGTGTTGTGTAATTCACTGAATTTGCTTTGGTTTTCATTGGAAAATTTATTTCCATGCATGTTGCTTGTCTCCAGATCTTTCAAGTATTCATTTGCCTCTTATCAGTACAAGATCAATGGATTCCCAAAGAGTGGGATCACAAGACATTGACCGAAAGGCAACTGGAACAGTAGTTGAGTGAGTTTCCTCTAGTCTACCGATCTATGAAGATACAAAGTTGTTTCTAGACAAGGACACCAAGCTGAAGTGGCAAGAGGTCAATGAAGCATTTGCAGGCACTATTTAGGAAGGTCTCAAAGGCTGTCAGGTGTATATGAACATTCCCAAGTCCGTCTTTTACCAGATTGCATTTAGATACCCAACGTTCCCATGCGCGAACATGATACACTGGATCATCTCCCACACTAATCCCGAGACGATGACCTTGAGCAGTGTCAGTGGGATGAAGCTTACAACCTTATGTGCACGAGACTATGATGAGATGTATCAAATGTTATATCCCATGACTATCAAGAAGACTCCCTTTAGTTTACCCAACAATAATGCTAACTCTAGAGACATTATGAAGAACTGGGTAAAGGCGTAGCAATAATTGGTCATATTTTCATGTCAATTGTATGGCCAAGAAAGCATGGAGACCTTCCCATAGAGTTGGGTGATCGCACTGGACCAACTGGCTAGAGAGGGAAAACCATGTAACTGGTCCAGCATGTTGGCTCATCAGCTGAAGGAATAAGTAACAAAGGCTCGACGGTCACCAGGAGGTATGCATGTAGAGATTTACATGTCTGCCTACATCTTAGATGTAGTCTGTGCCCGAGAGGAGTTCATTGGCTTGGAGTGGGCATGGTCACCGACAGAGACTATTGTGAAAACATATTTCAATTTGCTGTCTGAATCTAGATTCAGAGGAGTAATCACACAGTTGTCCGATCATTTTGTCACCCTAGTGTACAAGATGATATTCGAATAGGAACCACCCTGCATGTTGAAGGAAGCAATGGAGGCACTGATAGGAATTGCTGATTGGTATGCCTCACCATCAAACACCTTCATCTGAATGTTTGGCATAAAGAAACCTTCGCATGTTCTACCGAAGTTTTCCTTGGACGTACTTGTCATGCAGGAAGTAGCATATCACATCTCAGCAGGGTTGATAGCTAGACCGCACTGGAAGAAGAAGGCACCTTGGCCTGCTCTTCCTTTGCGGATTGGGTT